>PVLD010004052.1:0-131693 GCA_004027595.1 Dinomys branickii
AGGATCTCTGAGTGTGACTGGCACCTAGGTTTGCTCCAGCTTGAGACAAGAGGGCCGGGCTTCCAGATCCGACAAGAGCAGTTCTCTCGCATCTATAGAGCCTAGGTGCTATGGTTAGCAAATGGTTCACCCCCCAGGGGTTCACGAGGCACAGAGCCCTTTAAGAGGAGGAGCCCAGTGGGTGGTGCCTGGGTTATGGGGCGTGTCTTTGGGGGCGTGTCTCTGGAGGGGCGTGTCTTCAGGAGGGAACAAAGAAGCTGTCCTGGGACCCCATTTGTTCTCCTGAAAGCAGTTGCTGTGAACACAAGCTGAACCCTAGGTTGCTCTCTGGCTTCCTGCCCAGCGCCACATTACCTTCTCTTGTGCACACCTGCACTGTGACGATAAGTCCTGATGGTCATCTCTTCTAAAGCACACTCTGGCTGTGTCCGGGTGGACGCCAGGGGATGACCTTGGGGACTTTGTCTGGTCTCTGGCCTCTTCCTCTCTGCTTCTTTTCTGCTCTGCTTTCAGACACCATGCAGTGAGCCGCTCTTCCCCCCACACCCTCCGCCATGACACGACTGCCTTGGAGCCCGCTACCAGGGACTGGACCCTTGGAGAGCATGAGCCAAGTTAACCCTCTCCTCCTTTGGGCCGTGAGTGTCAGGGTTTGTGTCCCAGCAACCGAAAGGTTACTGGCACAGTATGCCACCCACCGAGGTCACCCTCAGAGCAACGCTGACGCTGGTCCTCCCCCTCTATCCTCCAGAATGGCGCGTTCCATAAATCTGTTTGTTCCATAACACTACTTGTCTGTAGGTCTCTTGTCATGGTAACAGGAAACACACTGACACACTAGGGTCGGTAGCAGCGAGCTCCCCAAGCCCAGGCATTCACCAGGGAGAACGGAGTTGCACCTGCCTGCATCCTGCTTGGACTGCTGCTAGTGGTCCCTAGAAGTAGCCAGCCTGGTTGGTTTTGTATCTCAGGAATAATTTGCCACATACATTACAGGGCTAAAGTTTTGAAGGATGTTCTGTCCCTGGTGGGGACAGGAACAAAGCCTAGGCTATACTGGCCAGTTCTATCTGGTCCCAGGATGTTGCCTTCCCAACATATTCCGGAGTCATACACACACACACACACACACACACACACACACACACACACACGAGGAAGGAGAGAACACCGGGTCCCTACAAGGTCTCCCAGAACTCTGTCATGCAGGATGGGGGCACTAACCTGCTACCGCAGTGGCCATCACCCACGGACAGCTGGGACTGGACTTGGCGTTGTTTTCCATCTTATTTTTATTTAACAAGCACATGCAGCCCCCCACCCTGCCCCCAAGCCATTACACATGCAACGGTTCACAGCAACACACAAATGGGCCCTGCTTCCCCGCTGCTGACTCCTGTCTCAAAGGAGCTCCCCGGCTGACCCGGGCCCCTCATCCCCGCTTCTGCCAGTCGCCCACATTCATCTCAGCCTGGCGCCCCCAGCTCTCCACCTGTGCCTGCAAATCCTTCCCACTGTTAATTGATTCTTAATCTGCAGCCCAGGGCAGCGCAGCTGAGGAACCAGGCAGAAATCACTGCCTTCAGCACCCGCCAGGGCGTGGGGGATCTGGGGGAGCCTGCGCCCCCATTTCTCACAGTCCTCAGCTGGCACCTTGCCTTATTTTATTCTCTGCTTTCCACCCTGCCATGGTGCCCGCCTTGCTCCCGGGCTTTGGGGGAGAATTGTGGCAGGAAGCAAGGCCTGGTGGGGACCGTGCTTTCCGGTCCTGGGGGGCACAGGAGCAGCTACTGCTCCCATTTCAGGCTCCTTCCCCCGCACCCCCATTCTCACTGGGGCGGACAACTGCCCAGGGCAATGTGGGGACCTTGGGGCAGAGAGGATCCCTGTGCCCCGGCCTCCTCCTCCCTGGGTGTAGTGGGAACCACATGCCACGGACACAGGGTCCTCGTTCTCCAAGCGGCAGCCCCTCAGCCTCGGGCAGTGACCTGGGACAGGCGCACAGAGGGTGGCTGAGGTGGCCAGGCTCTCCCCGCTGCCTGCTGACCCTCTTGGTGCAGAGCGGAGGTGAGGTCAGGGCAGGGTCCCCACAACTGGGAATCCCCTGTGACCATAGCGGGATCAGGATGGGCAGGGACAGAGGGTGACGCAGGAGGGAGGCCCAGCTCAGGGTGGGTGGTGTGCAGGTCAAAGGGGCCCCTGCAGCAGAAGACACGCACGCATGCACACACCCCCACAGACAGCGCCCACACTCACCCACCCACAGGCTCACACGCAGGAAGTCATGCTCATCAGCCCACACTCATGCATGCGTACCACACTCTCGGGCACTTGTGTCCAGGCACACTCACACCGATACGCTCTGCTCACACACACATCGCCCCACAAACACATACATTCAAACACATGCTCATACCTGCCCTTACAGTTACCCACTTGCACACCTGCACGTTCCTGTGCGGTTACACACACCCCTGCACACACTCTCCTCTTCCTCACAAGCAGCCGCAGACGCCATGGCCTCCCTGCCTTTGTCTCCTCCCTCTGCCAAGGCCGCCTAAGCTCTGTAAATGTCACAGCACTGCACACTCAGGCCAGGCAGGAGGGAGAGGTGGGCTCAGCCCTGAAGCACCCCAAATCCTGCCCTGCCTCAGGACAGGGATGAGTCAGGAGAGGACCACACCTTGACCCCAGCCCCCAATTAGCACCCCACTGGCTCTGCACCAGGCAAAGCATCAGAGCGTCCCGACGGAGAGACAGGAGGGACCAGGGGACTGAGGACCTTTTTGGTATGGCTTGTTTGCAATACATGCTGCATATGAAATCCAATGCCTCCTGAGGGTATTCTCCAGGAGCCCCACAGTGACCAAGATAAAAAGCCCTGCCCGCCTGGAGGGGTTTCTGTGGCAGAGCAGAAGCCCAGTGTACATGAGGCCCTAGGCTCCATCCACTGCACATGCCCCAAATTCCTAGCTGGGGTGTGGTGGCATAGCCTGTCATCTACAGCACTCTGGGAGGCTGAGTCAGGTGGATCCCAAATTAGAGCCCAGCCTAGGCAATTTATCAGTTTAATGAGACTCTGTCTCAAAATAAAATATAAAAGGACTGAGGATGTATCTCAGTGTGAAGGCCTTGATTCAATCCCTCATATTGCAAAAAAAAAAAAATTTTTTTTTTAAGTGTGCTCATGGGAAGCTGTGGGAAGAGGCAGACACTGAACAAGTGCGTGCGCACAGGTGTACACGTGTGTGTCCACGTGTATACGGACTCAAATACGTACAGAAGCAGGCATGGCAGGTAGAGGGAACAGCAGGTGGTAAGGCTCAGAGGCAGGCATCCAGCTGCCTGCTGGGGAGCCACTGTGTCCCTAGCAACAGAGACAGGATGACCAGGAGGCCAAAGGAGGGCAGGGCTGCCTGCAGGGGACCCAGGGGCCACACTTAGGAGTTGGGTTTAATTCTGTGTGAACTGGGCCCGGGGACGTATACATGAGTGTGCTGAGGCTGCTGCACCATGTGACCACAGTGAGGTGGCTTAAAACAGAAACGTTTTCTCACTGTTTGCGCATTTGGAAGCCAATGCCCTGAAAGGCCACGTCACCCCCAGGGCTCTGGGAGAGGCGCCCCCTTGTTCTTCTGGCTTCTGGGGCTGTGTCCTCGCCGTGTCTCTCCCTTCTTCCCATCTTTTCAGGCAGCATCTTACTAATTTGCCCAGGCTGCTCTCAAACTCCTGGGCTCAGCTAGGTGTGGTGGTGCACATCTGTTAAGCCAGCATTCTGGGAGGCTGAGGCAGGAGGAGCCCTGCCTGGGCAACTTAGCAACCTAGAAAGACTGTATCTCAAAATAAAAAATTAAAAAAAAATGAAAAACAGCTGGGTACACTTCAGTGTTTAGGGCCTGTTTCAATCCCCAGTACCATGTATACAAAACCAAACAAGCAGATATAAAACCTGGCCTCAAGCCATCCTCCTGCCTCAGCCTCAGGAGTAGCCAGAACAACAAGTGCATGCCACTACCTGCAGTTTTTTATGAACATGAATTTTGGAGGTGACATGATTCACCCCATCCCACTTGGTTTTCAATAGCGGGTCTCAGGCTTGCCACACCCAAGGGCCTCCTTCTCTGGCATCTCCTTGCCTTCTGCACTCAACGTGGCCCCCACACCTGGGAGCCCCAGTTGCCCCAAGACCTCAGACTTAGCTGCCTCCATGAAGAGGGATCCAGTTCCCCCCATTCTTCCCTTCAGCCTGAGATGTTTGGGGGGGATTGTGGGGGTCCCATCTGCAGCCCCTGAGGGAGGATACAGGCCACTTGCTGGAACAGAGCTAATTCCCTGTTCCCGCAGCCAGCGTGGCAGGCAAGGTCGGGAACCCACATGCCAGCACACAGATCCCTGTATAAATTTAATCCTGAGGCCAGACTTTGATTACAGCGCTGATGAGTTGTGTACAACCTCAGGGACCTCATTATTTTCCTAACTCAAATAAATACGGTGTTCAGAAAGTGGGGAGGGATCCAGGGTGGGCAGAGGAGAGGAGAGCACAGGAAACTTCATCTATAAGAGCAACACAGGCCTTAACGGGCTTTTAGGGCTCCATGCCGCCAGCCCGGCTGATCTATACACAGCAGCTGTGGCGGGGGCTGGATGGTGCAGTGGGCCAGGTCACAGCGCAGAGAGGTAGAGGCAGAATAGGGAGGGGTCTGGGCCCAGTTTTGACCATGCATCTGAGTCTATGAGATTTGAGGGCGTTTGGCATGGTGGTGCAAGCCTGTCATCCCCGCACTAGGGAGGGTGAGGCAGGAGGATCACCATGAGTTTGAGGCCAGCCTGGGACACATAATGAGAACCCATCTCAAAAAAAACAGAAAAAGAAAAAGAAACAACAGCAACAACAACAAAAAAAAAGATAGAAAAAGAGATTCAGGGTGAGCCAACCTCTGGGAGGGTGGCAGCGGTCTTGGCATTTGTGGGCCCAGGTTGGCACAAGGGCACTGTCCCCCAGCAGCCCCGTGTGGAGAGTAGGCGATGACTCGCCCCGGTGCCCAGAAGGGCAGGGTGACCTCTGTGTCACCGCCACAGGGATCATTTGAACAGGAGCAAGAGGTTCCCTAAAGCAGGTGACAAAGGCGATTTCTGGTGACAAATGAATTAAATGGACAGAAATGAGCCCAAGGCTGAGAAATCTGTGCATGGTAGAAATTCCAGAGAGCAGAAGGGACTCGGGCAGCCAGGCAAGGGCCTCAGGAAGGGCTTGGGAACGTGGGTAATGACAGAAGGGCAAGACAAAATCAGGGCCCAAAGGCATTTTGGGACTCAGAAGCACTCTGGGGTGGGGAGCAGGAAGACTCAGGTGTGGGCTATGATATTGGCAGTGAAGGGCTTTTGATGCCCCTCTATCCAAAATAGGAGCCCTCGACTGGGCGTGGTGTCATACAACCGTCATTTTAACACTCAGAAGGCTGAAGTAGGAGGATCACTGCAAGTTTGAGACCAGCCTGGGATACATAATGAGTTCAAGACCAGCCTAAACTATGTACGGAGACCCTGTCTTGAAAAATAAAACAAAGGACTAAAAGAGAAAACTGTGGACAGAGTGGAGGGAAATTAACACACAGGGCGCTGTGCCCTGAGGCTGCAGGAGCCTCTTGCTGTTGCTCTCCTGTTTTAGCTAGGGCCTCCCTAGCAAAACACCTCTGCCCCGTGGCTGAAAGAGCAGAACCTCATTTCCTACAGTCCAGAGGCCAAAATCCCAGATCAAGGTGCCAGCAAGTTAGACTCCAGTGAGGACGCTGAAGGCCAGCAACAGTGGCCTCACACCAGAGAGAGACACAGAGCACACTGGGCTTCCCTCTCTGAGGGCACCAGTCATGCCCTGGGAGTCTGCACCCTCCCAGCTCAGGTCACCCTACTGCCGCCCTTGCCGGTCACTCTTGATTGCAAACTCGACTGGAGTAAGAGACTCCTGGAGAAGTGACGGGCTCATCCTGGCGCGGGTTTCAAGTGGAACCAGCCAATGGGAGATGGGGCCTGGTTGGAGCACGTAGGCCGTGGGGACACGATCTTGGGGACTGTGCAGTGATACCTCCATTGTAGAATTTGATTAGTTCCAACTTCATGTTCGAACACCAAAAAGTTTGAGAACTGAACGTATCTTTCCCATAATCAATAATGGGGGGTGAGAAATAATGGAAAGCTAAATAGTTGGTTCTGAGGCCCAGAATTCACACTTATAAATCCATTTTTCTAGGACTTTAACACATTTCACAATGATTTCTTTCTTGGACTCTATCATGGTTCCCACAGATTTCCTCTTCACTTTACTGCTGGTGTCACTAACTTTCTTTGGCATCGTGGTTGCAATATTTTACAGAAATAAAGCACCAAAAAAAAAAAAAAGACACAATGACAAATGTTTTAATGCACTAACACAAGCGCTGTATGTTGTCTGAGAGCAGTGCTTACACTAAAGTGTCCCACCTTTGTTTCACGGCTCAGTGATTCACTCTCAGATTGTACGGGTTTCTTCAAGTCAGATTTTCAGTTCGACTATCAAGCAAAGTTACAAACATCGAGAAGGTTTTTTTCAAACTCTGCTGTTCAAGTAACGGAAAGTTTGAGTGTGGAGCTGTCCCACAACTGAGACATCACAGTCTCTGGTCCCTGACCCCTTCTTGTCTGCCTTGTTCCAGCCCCTTCTGCTTCCCAGCTGCGTGAGGCAAGCAACTCTCCTCTGCCCAGGCCTACCTGTCGTGCCGTTTCTGCACTGGCGTCAGCAACCGTGGACTAAACCCTCTCCAACCATGAGCCAAAATCAGCCTCCCTCCTTTAAGCTCTTTCTCTCAGGTATTTTGTGCCAGCAACAGAGTGATGACCGACCCTTGGTAGAAGTCCCAGGCTGAGTCCAAGTCACCAGAGCTAGGAGTGCAATATCCCTGGCAGAAGATGAACTTCCTGACACAGACAGAGAACATTGATTCCCCCTCCTCTGCCTTTCAGTCCTACTCATGCCCTGCATGGATTGGAGGACACTACCGACATGAGGAAGGATGAGTCTGCTTTATTCCACCAGTTGGCCTGAATGCTGGTCTCTTCCAGAAACACCCTCACAGGTACTTGGAAATCATGTTGGGTCAGGGATGGTGGAGCACTCAGGAGGCTGAGGCAGGGGGAACACTGTGAGTTTGAGGCCAGTCTAGGGTACATAGTGAGCTCAAAGTCAGCTTGAGCTGCATAGCAAGACTTTGTCTCAAAAAAAAAAAAAAAAAAAAAGGAAGGAAGACGTAAAGGCAGAGGGCCCAGGGCTGTGGGAAGTCCGCTGATACTTTTTGTAAGAACAGTGAGGAACCACCAGGCAATGTGAAGCCAATGAACAATGTCATGTGACTTGCACTTTAAGAAAGTTCCCGTGAGACCCCGTGAGGTGATAGGGTGCTTCAGGTTTGCTGCACGACGTCGCATTATTTTGAATGTTGGAAGGTGTGGGAGAAAACAAAAGGGTGGGTTATCCTGCAAGCTCCAGTGTGGCACTATCAGAGCTTTTTATGCTGTTTTCTCTACTTCTGCATATTTGTGAATATTTTCTACAATAAGAAGTGCCAAAGACACAATATGTGTCTGGTTCTTAAGAGCAGATAGGGGCTGGGGATATAGCTCAGTGGAATAAGCGCCTGCCTAGCAAGCGCAGGGTCCTGAGTTCAATCCCCAGTACCGCAAAAAAAAAAAAAAGAGCAGATATGGGAGCCGAGCAGAAGCAGAGGACCAGGGAGAGCTAACTCTAGGGGTCTGGGCCGCTCCAAATTCACATGGCCAAAATTAGACACTGAGAGTTCCAAGGTGCCAAAAGGGCGTGGAGCGGGGGCTGCTCGATAGCCTGTGAGGACGAACCAGTTGGCCAGTTCTTAAATTTTAAAAATTTACTGGCTGGGCGTGGTGGCACACACCTGTAATCCCAGCACTGGGGAGGCTGAGGCAGGAGGATCATCGGGAGTTTGAGATCAGTCTGGGCTACATAGTGAGCTCAAAGCCAGCCTGAACTGCAGAGCGAGACCCTGTCTCAAAAGACATATATATATATATATATATATATATATATATATATATATATATATATATTCGTGGTGCTGGGGAAGGAACCCAGGGTCTCACGCATACAAGGTGAATAGTTTTCTAGGTTTTTTTAAACTTCTTTTTTCAATTTTCATTTTTATTGGCCTGTATTTGCAGTATGTAATGGTCACATTCTCCCTGGGGAGTTGACACTTGTACATAACACATCTCCATTCTTTTGATATTCTCTTCCCTTCCCCTCCGTCCCCTTCCTCTATTTCTCGATCCCCTTCCTTTTTACAAAACCTCCCTATTTCCCATTATCTACCTTTCGTTTTGCTCTTCACTTGCACCTCCTATAAGAGAAACCACGCAGTATCTAAACTCCTGTGTCTGACTTACTTCACTTACGCTGTGGTCTCTGGTGCACCCGCCTTCCTACGACGACCACGCTCACCCTTCTCCCTGGCAGAGTAGTGCTCCACTGTGTGTAAATACCCATTTTCTTTATCCCATTTTCCAGTTTTTAAAATGCAGACAGTTGTGCACTCACAGTGGCTCAGCTTAGCAATTTTTTTATTTTACTTTGGTACAAAAAGTCTGCACATTTGGGAGAAACCATCCCTCAGATGTTGAGTTTTGATCCCTCCCAGGCTAAGGACACTTGGTGCGATATTCCCTCTGGAGCAACCAGGTCCCATTTACAGTGCACTGTGGGACACAAGGGGTCACAGCCACTGCTCAGTGTGCTCATTACTGAGCAGGGTGCTCAAAGCTGAGGGATAACAAATGTAATTTTGACTTAACATTGTTCCTTTCTCTTTCCTACTCTTGGCCAGGCTGAGGTCAAGGCTCCTGCCTCAGCCTCTCAGGTGCTGGGATTACTCGTATTTACACTGTGTGCAGTTTCAGGCGCCCATGGGACTTTTTTTTTTTTTGAGACAGGGTCTCGCTACGTAGTTCAGGCTGGCCTTGAGCTCATTTCGTAGCCCGGGGTATCCTCGAACTCTCATGGATCCTCCTGCCTCAGCTTCCCGAGTGCTGGGATAACAGTCACACGCCACCACGTCCAGGTACCCACGGGACTCTTCGAGCACAGCCAGGGCCGGACAGACAATGTCCATCATGGTTACGGGCGCGGTGTGAGGAGCCGGGCGGGGCTCCTGCGTGGGCGTACGCTGGCCCCCTGCTGGATGCAGATGCCTCAGCAGAGCCCCAGACGGAGTAGCAGCAACGGCAGCAGGTGACCGGGAGGTGACTGGCAGCGCTGATCTGCACAGATCGGAAGCTGCTGGGGGGATGTGGGGGCGTGGGAGACCCCTGCCCCCGTTGGAGGAGGGGAAGCCCCCCACCCGCCCCCCCGGGACCCCTAGCGGATCTGTAGCCTCCTCCCTCTGGCTGCCATGGTCGATGGCAGACACCTCGGCTCCTCCTGTCCTGCCTGCCCGGCAGCCCGGCCCCTTCCCGCCAGCCCAGCCCCAGCTCAGAGGGGACCAGGGGTGGAGCCTGTTCTTGCTGGGCTCTGGTTGGCTTCCCTGCACCCCGAAGCCTGGCCTGGGCAGGACAGCGGTGGCTCTGTCTGTGCCCTGTTGTTCCCAACTGGTAGACACCTGGAGTCCATAGGCCTGGCTCCCTGAGGGAGCTACCTTGCAGAGTCGCCCCTGGGGCCATTCAGTCCTTGATTCACTCCTTCATCTGCTCAGCAAGCATTTATCAAGCACCTGCTGTGTACCAGGCCACAACAGAACAAGCCAGGGCCTGTCCCCCTAGCACTCGGAGGCAGTGTCAGGAAAATCGCTGCAAGTTTGAGGCCAGCTTGGGCTGCATAGAGAGTCCAAGGCCAGCCTGAACCTGAGACCTGTTTCAAAACACTCAAAGAGAGTGAACAAGCTGGAAGTCCAGCCCCTTCCAAGCCAGATGGACATCGGGGTGGAGCCTGAAGGGCAGAAACGGCGGCAAACCACCAGGACAGCGTGTGTGTGTCGCTGTCACAGTAAACAACGTAGAGAAGCAATAATGAAATTAATTGTATTCACACATTGAATTATCCTGGCCCAGTCCCACACAGCTTGATGAGAGGGCCACTTTCTGAGGCGCGCCCTTTAGGCAGGCTCATCGCAGGCCGACTTGGTACCTGCGCTTGCACATGCTGTGACCACGGTGACCCCACACAGTCAGGCCCGTGGTAGTCATAGCGCTGCTGTCTCTGGGCGCCTGGGGAACTGCAGCACCGCAAGGTTGCGGCTAAAATTTGCCCCCACATCTCGTGTGGAGCAAGGTGTGTTGGCACATGCCTAACATCCTAACAGTCAGGAGGCTGAGGCAGGAAGATCACAAGCTGCAGCCTAGCCTGTCTCAAAATTTTTAAAAAAACGATCTGGGGATAGAGCCCAGTGCAAAGACCCTGGGTTCAGTCCCCAGTGCTGGGCAAGTCTTGTTGGCAGGGGAGGGGCCTGACGGAGTTGACTGGACCAGGAGGGCACTAACCCCACAGATCAACCACTGATTGGCTCAGGCCAAGTGGGCTCTTAGGCAGTGGGGTACATGAAGCAAGCAGGGTCCCAGGGCAGCCTGTGAGGGTGCGCCCTGCTCTCCCTCTCTGCCCTTTCCCCACCCTCTGCCTCCTGGCGGCCGGGAGGTGAGCAGCTGTCCCCCAGCCTCCCCTCCCACCACAGTGTTCCCGCCTTGGACCCAGGGGCTGTGGACTGAGCCTTCTGACACCGTGAGTGCAAGCAAAGCTTTCTCTTTTACCTTGAGCATGTTGGTTTGCGCTCACACAAAGCTGGCCAGTATGGCTTCTGTATATCTAAACATAGGAAAAGTATGATAAACATACAGTATGAAAGCCAGGCTTTACACACTGTAATCCCAGCTGATGGAGGATGCCCCGGTTCAAGCCCAGCCTAGGCAAATTAGACAGACCCTTTCTCAAAATAAAAATTAAAATATTAGAAGGGCAGGGATGTAGCTCAGTGCAAAGGCCCTGGGTTCAATATTCAGTATTGAAAAAAATGAAGGAGGAGGAGCCAGAGGAGGAGGAGGAGGAGGGGCAGGATTCTCCCCACCGTCCTGCACGTTTGACAGGACTCACGGGGGTGGTAGATGGGGCCAGCTCCCTGCGGCTGCTATAGTAGTAACCACAGTCTGGGAGCCTACAACAGCAGCAACTGTTCCTCACAAGGCCCCTGTCAAGCTGCTGGTGGCCCGGCTCCCTCCCTTGCTGCTCCCACCTCTGGGGCACTGGAATCCCTCAGCTCCAGGCTGCTTTTCCCCAGGGGCTGCGTTGGCCACACCACCTTCTCCTCTAGGCAGGGCTGTTTCCCGCTCTTCCATCTGCTGTCAGGACGTCTGTGTCACTGGGTCCAGGCACACAGTTAATCCACGATGATCTCACCTCCACACCTTCCCTTGGTTACATGTGCAAGTGAGGCCACACCCACAGGTGCAGGGCTCAGGGCATGGACCCGTTTTGGGGACCACAGTGTAACATATTGCTGGGTGTGGCAGGGGGTACCCATCATCTCACACTCAAGAGGCTAAGGCAGGAGGGGTCCTGCAAATTTTAGGCCAGCCGGGGCTACAGAGCAAAACCTGGACTTTTTTTTTTTTGTCTTTTTGAGACAGGGTCCCACTATGTAGCTCAGGCTGGCCTTGAGCTCACTTTGTAGCCCAGGCTGGTCTCAAACTTGCAATGATCCTCCTGCCTCAGCCTCTCAAGTGCTGGGATTACAAGTGTGCGCCACCACACCTGGCTAAAACCTGGTCTTAAAACAAAACAGTATAACCATCCCACTGGGCATGGTGGCACATGCCTGTAATCCCAGCATTCAGGAGGCTGACACAGGAAGATTGCCTCAAGTTTGAGGCTGGCCTGGGCTACACAGTGAGTTCAAAGCCAGCCGGAACTACATAGTGGGATTGCATCTCAAAAAGATCAAAAATTAAAACTAAAATAAAATACTGCTGTCAGTCAGGCAGGAGGCCTTGGATTCCATTCTCAGCACCAAAAATAAAGAAAATTTTTATCTTGAGGATTGAGTGTTTGGCTCCTCCTAAAATTTTGGATCCCCAACTCATCTGCCCTTTTGAGAACACCTTTCATGATGGGACAGAGAACACTAGAATGTATCACAACCCAACACACCAAACAGTGACAGCTATGACTTCATAAATATCTGTCTCAGATCTGAGCCTGGGTAGACTACATTGCAATACAAAAAATTTAATTTCTATTAATTTTCTCACAGATCCCAGGGGTTTGCATATGCTAGGCAAGTGCATCTAGCGCAGAGCTATTCCCTCAGCCCCCCAAATAAATTCTCTGATCAAAATTCTTGAGATATGAGGCTATATACCATGTTGGAAATCTGTTTTTCTCCTTGCCTGGTTACTATATTGCAGAGCTCACGCAGAGCTAAAGGACATGGGTGCTTTTTGTTTGCTTTATTTTGTTTTAGCGGTGCTAGGTGGGACTCGGGCCTCACACATGCTCAGCAAGCACCTGCCGGAGAGCTGCACCCGGCCCAAACGGAAGGCGGAGGCCTCTCATCCTCCGGATCCTCGACCTCCTCCAGTTCCAACCTTCCTAATGAAAATAACAAGCGCCTGCTGGTGAGTGGCAGGAAGCCAGCTGAACACGTCACACACGGCAACTCGCAGGGGCCTCGGGAGAGGTCCCCCAGGTATGGGCAAGGAGATGGGGCACAGGGACACTGAGCACTGAGAGTGAGGTCGCTCGGAGGATGGTGGTGGAGCCGGGGTTCACACCCTCGCTGTGGGTCTCCAGAGCCCTTAACTCCCCCGGCGTTGCTCCTTCTAGGTGTTGGCGTACTTGACCAATCACCCCTCTACAGGTGAACTTGCTGAATTGGGCTACACAGGTATGTCTAGCTCTAATATCTAGATTGCCTGCCAGGAAGCTGTAGCAGCTTACACTTCTGTGACTGAGCCCGAATGAGCACAGGATGGCATGCGGACAGGTGAAAGGGGTTCTGTCGGCTCTGTGGTATGGTGCTGGCCTAGCACACACAAGGCCCTGGTCTCCATCACGACACATGAGACACACACACACACACACACAAACATGGACACGATTCTATCAGGATGCAGTGGCCCACACCTGTCATCCCAGCACTTGGGAAGCTGAGGCAGGATGATTGCTGTGAATTGGAGGACAGTTAGAGTACCCTAAACTGGCCACCCTGGGCTACATAGCAAGACCCTGTCTCAGAAATAAAAACAAAAAACCAAGAACTGAAGGAGGTGTACTGATGCCTACCTGTAATCCCAGCACTCTAGGAGGTTGAGGCAAGGCCGGCCTGGAAAACTTGGTGACTTAGTGAGACTTTGTCTCCAAAACAAAACAAAACAGAACAGGTGATTCTCCAGCTGCTAACTGGTCAGACTGAGCATGTTACAAAGGCTTGTTGACTTTTTCTTTCCTTGGTCTTTTCTTCTCACCCTCTATTTGTGTCCAAGTCAATTTCACACATGGGCTGTTGGTCTTTTTTTTTACTCCTCGGTGCTCTTTGTATATTGAGGCTCTTCACTCTTTGTTTCCATTTAAATGGTGAACAATCGAACCCCGCTTGCTCTGGGACCCCTTCTAAAAGTCTATGCAGATCTGCTTTTCCCTCCCTGGCCCCCACAGGAGGCATTTGTTCTCTGGAAAGACTTCCCTGCAGGGCTGCATTTTACTTACAATGCCTCTAGGACCAACAGCACAGACCCCACCTGTGACAACTGGGGCAGAACCCACAGCTCTATGTCCCAGCTGTGCAGCTTTCTGCTCTGCCTCAACTAAGAGATATTGGGCTGGGCTGGGGATATAGCTCAGTGGCATAAGCGCTTGCCTGGCAAGCCTGAAGTGATGAGTTCGGTTCCTAGTACAAAAAAAAAAAAAAAAAAAGGTATTGGGCAATCCAGCCATGCCCACTGCTCTGAAGCCACGCCCATCCCACCACCCAGCCACACCCACCTCTAAGAGGAGCTCAGGGTTTCAGATCAACCCACTCCCCACCCAACCATGCCCGCTGCTCCCAGAAGCCACGCCCACTGGCCACCTGCCACACCCACCTCCAGGAGGAGCTGCGGAATTCTGCCTGGCCCCCTATGGAAAACAACCTCGTGTCCCTCAGTGAAGGCTAGGGGCCAGCTAGGGGTCCCCAGCAGTCAGGTTGGGGATCGGGACCACCTGTGGCTGTTAGGACCTGGACTGCACAGCCCCAGATGAGTCGTGGGCCAGCCTCCTCTGTGTCTCCAGCCACTCCCACGGCTCCAGTCCCCACCTGAGCTCTGCCTCCCATCAGATCTGTGCAGCCTCAGATGTGTGGACCCGCTGTGAACCGCACACAGGATGGGATCCTGGTTGTGCACCCGTGAATCATCCAGAAACCACCGCTACCACCTCTGTTGTTGGAAAAATTGTCTTTCATAAAACAGGCCCCTGATCGCAAAATAACGGGGAGTGGTGAGCTGCACCAGTAGAATACTCCACAGCTGTAAAACAGGAGGCCTTATGCTCACTTCCCAGCACCCGTGTAACAAATGACCAACTAAGTAGTTTAAATACTAAAAAAGCAAAAACAGGCAGCAGATGTGGTGCCACACATCTGCCATCCCAGCACTGGGGAGGCTGAGGCGGGAGGACCACCATGAGTTAGAGGCCACCCTGGGCTACACAGCAAGACCCTGTCTCAAAAACAAAAACAAAAAACCAAGAACTGAATGAGGTGTACTGATGCCTACCTGTAATCCCAGCCCTCTAGGAGGCTGAGGCAAGCCCAGCCTGGAAAACTTAGTGACTTATTGAGACTCTGCTTCAAAATAAAAAATAAAAAGGGCTTGGGATGCGGCTCAGTGTGGAGGACCTGGGTTCCATCCTCGGTACTTTTTTTTTTTTGAGGCAGGGTCTCATTATGTAGTGCAGGCTGGTTTTAAACTCAATGTGTAGCCCAGGCTAGCCTTGAACACATGGCGATCCTCCTGCCTCAGCCTCCTGAGTCCTGGGATCCTAGGCATGTGCCAATGCACTGGCTCCCTTGGGTACTTACAACATGCCCAGTGTTGTTTATCTCATCTCTGTGTTCAGAGCAGGAGGCTGGTACTGCCGAAGCCCTCTCTGCAGACAGGTGTACCGATGCTAGACATGTGAGCCCCTGCTGCAAAGTGCTCAGCTGACCAGTGACAGAGTCAGCCCCAAAGCGCTGGTCACCAACTCCATGGCGTCACTGCATATATGGCACAAAATCCACACAGTCCTTTACCTTTCCCAACTATGTTGCAAGGCAGAAGTTGCTCCCATGTTACAGATGAGGAAAGTGAGTCAGGCAGTGGCTGAGGTCTTGCCTAAGGAACCTCTTTTTTAGTACTGGGGATTGAACACAGGTCTTCACCTCAGCTCCATCCCAAGCCCTTAAAAAAATTATTATTTTTTAAGATAAGGTCTCAATATGTAGTCTAGACTGGCCTTGAACTCATAGTGATCCTCCTGCCTCAGCCTCCTGAGTGCTGGAATTAGAGTTGTGCGCCGCCATGCCTGATCCTTTTTTATTTAACACAGAGTCTTGCTAAATTGCCCAGGCTGGGCTTCAACTTGCAATCCCCCTGCCTCATGCTGAGTGCTGGGATTATAGGCATTCAACACTACACCAGGCTCCCCCAGGGTTATTAACTGATGCTGATTACTATCTGTGTTCCCTGATCCAGCCAGATATTGGGACCTGTGGCACCCACAAGAGGAAAGCAGGAGGCCAGATGTGGTGGCACCTGCTCGTAATCCTAGCACTCAGGAGGCTGAGGCAGGAATAGCCTAAATTCAAACCCAGCCTGGATAATTCAACAAGACCCTGTCCCAAAATAGGAGCACTGTAAAGGGGACGGGATGGAACTCGGTGTGAAAGCCCTGGGTTTGGCCCCCATTGTGGCAAAAAAGAAAAAGAAAGATGCTTTGCGCATAACTAATATTCAGTAGCTGTTACCTCCTGTGCCTCAGTTTCCACCGTGGGTGCACAAGGAGTGGGCCGGGCTCGGCCGCCCCCTCAGGAGGGTTGCGGGACAGGGCGGTGGCTGCACCGTGGCCCCCAGGAAGGGCACACACACAAAAAATCACTTCTGATCGCCCCGCTCACCCTCCCTCGCTCAGCCACATTCAGTTCCCTGGCCCCTGATTAAAAACAGAAGTTTCTCCTGCGCTCACGGAGACAGCAGAAGGGAAAAGAAAGACAAGCACACCCGCGCCAGATAAATACAGACGCAAACACACGCGCGGCCGACAAACACGCACCGCGCTCAGGCACACACAGCCGGCTGGGCAGCCAGGCAGGCCCGCGTGCGCACAGCCCGGGGGTGAGGGGCAGAAGGCCGGCACAGCAGCGTCCAGCCATGGCCACATCTGAGGCTGAGCACTCCATGCACTTGGTCGGGAGCCAGAACCATGGGGATTAATGCCATCAAGAGAGGATCTGGGGTGAGTGTGCTGGCACGTGCCTGTTACCCAGCTACTCTGGAGGCTGAGGCGGGAGGGTAGCCTTGAGTTCAAGCCCAGTCTGGGAACGTAGCAAGGCACTGCCTCAAAATAAACAATAAGCTCTGTGGCTGGGAGATGGTGCACATCTGCAATGCCAGCGCTCTGGGAGGCTGAGGCAGGAAGTGCAGAAGTCCCAGCCCAGCCTAGGCAATTTAACCACTTGGCAAGACTATGTCTGGGAATAAAAAAAACTTAAAAAGGGCTGAGGATCTAGTTCAGTGTGAAGGCCCTGGGCTCAGTCCAGTGCTGCAAAAATAAAAATAAAAAACAAAGCCAGGTGCTGTGGCACGTGCCTGTCACCCCAGCACTCTGGGAGGCTGAGGCAGCAGGATTGCAAGTTCAAGCCCAGCCTGAGCAACTTAGTAACTTAGTGAGACCTTGTCTCAAAAGTTTTAAAAAGGCTGGAGATGGAGGTCAGTGATACTCAATCCCCAGTACAACAATAAATAAATAAAAATAGAAAGGACTGGAGTTGTAGGTCCATCCTGATTGCTTGCCTGACCTGGGAGAGCGCTGGGTTCAGTCCAGCACCACAAAACACACATATGCGCACACGCATCTACACCACCCAGACATGCAGACACCAGCAGGGCCGAAGCTGCAGTCCTGGGGGCCAAGTCTCCCCAGCCATGGTGGCGGCTGAGGGTATTTCTGACAATGAGGTGGCCTTGGCATCTGGCCAGCAGAGGCAAGGAGGCTGCTTTGCCCCCACAGTGCCAGGGTCAGCCCCCACAGGGCAGGCCACAGTCACCCATTCCCCAGGGCCCCCTGGGTGTGTAGAAGGGGACCCGCATCCCAGGTGACACCAGTGTGTCATGCAGGCCACGCCCCAAGGTGGTGGCTTAGTTAGTTATTGCACTAGGTGTGGAACTCGGGCCTCTTGCGCTCCAGGCACCAGTGCTGCCACTGAGCTGCACCTACCTCCAGCTATTCAAAGCGTCTGTGTGAACCACCGCTCAACCCTCACAGCCACCCTGAAAGAGCATTCGGTGCCCATTGAGCCCTATTGACAGCCTGGCACGGTGGTGCACTCCTGTCCTCACACATACTTGGGAGGCTGAGGCATGAAGATCTTAAGTTCCAGCCCAGCCTGGGAAATGTAGTGACTTACCGAGACACCGTCTCAAAGTAGTAAAAAGAGCTGAGGTTGCAGCTGGGTGGTGGAGTGCTTGTCCAGCGTGTGTGGAGCCCTTCCATGCCTGCAGTGCATTTCTTTTTTTGAAGCCCATTTTGCAAAGCAGGAAACGGAGGCCCAGAGATAGGAATTTATGCTCAGTTACCCAGCCAGAGAACCAGAGACCGCTGGGGTCAGGTTAGACCTCCGAACTGAGGCAAAGGAAGGAGACCAGAAGGAGCCTCTCCTGTCTGAGGGCTGTGTCAGTACCAAGGGCCCCATCCACCCCCACCCCACAGACATTCACGCAGGGACCACTGAGGCTCGGGCTGTGGACCCTCCTACGGCTCTGCAGGGTCGGCTGTACACAGAGTGGGTGCCCCCTCTTCGGGGTGGGTACCAGGAGGCTCACGCACCCCTATACTTGGCGTTCGCCCCGGGGCAGGGAGCTCAACGAGGCTGCAGACCGACGCGGAGACTGAATCCCCAGCGCGCGGTGAACGCGTTTCCAGGGCGCGGGACGCGAGCGCCACCTGCGGGCAGCAGGCGGAGGCGCGCTGGAAAGTGGGTCGCGGCCTCCCCGCCGGCTCGAGAGGCCCCGACATCGCGTGGGCGCCAGGGAGAGGGCGGCGGGGAGCGGGTGACGGGGAGTAGCCCTCGCGCTCCAGCCACGCGGAGCCTGGCTGTCCTGCCTTCCAGGACACGGAAGCAGCCACGCATGTCCCGCCCACTGGTTATGTGACGATCTAGACCTGGGTGTGTGTGCACACCTGTCCTCTCAGTCCTCAGGAGGCTGAGGCAGAAGGACCGAAAGTTCCAGCCCAGCCTGGGCAATTTAGGGACTCAAGACTCTATCTCGAAAAAAAAAATAATAAACAAAAAGGGCTGGTGATGTAAGTCAGTACAAAGGCTCTAGGTTCAGTCCCTCTGTGCCACCCCCTCCAAAAAAACCAGGACTGGAAGAAGTATTTCATTGCCAGGCACACCAAGTGCAAAGGCCCTGGGGTAGAAAGGACGCCCAGAAAGAGATCAGGGTGGCTTGTGCTGAGGGGCAGGTGGCAAGGGGTATCAGGTCTCTTTGCAGACAAATGGGACCCCTTTGTCCCCCCTGGGTTCACCTTCTAAGACTCAAGAGAAGAAACCTCACCTTGCACTGCCAGCATCCACCACCTAGGAGCCCCATGTTTTGCCCCACGTCCCTTGGGCCCAGGCAGTGATGGGGTCCCTGCCACGCCTATTTGACCCTAAGGGGCAGCACCAGGCCCTAAGGCATCCACCTGCCCAGCCTGGGGGCAGTGAGTATCTCCACCCTGAAGCGCTCTGTGTCCTCTGAGCCCTGGGGTTGCCCCCACCTCCCTGCAGCTTTCAACCCTCACCCCATGTGGGGCTGGGGTCTCCGCTATAACCCCCAGCGAAGTCCATGTGTCCTGGGGCGTCTGGGGGGGCCCTGTCCCCAACCCAGCCCACACAGGGGCCTCTGGCTTCTGGGAGGGAGGGGCTGGGGCTCTAATGAGGGCACAGGCGTAATTGCCGTGAGGAAGGGTTAATTACCCCTAATTGGCTTCGAATCAGGCAATTTTCTCTCCTCCTGAGAACCAAAATATTTTCCCTTCGGAAGCCCCTCCTTGCCCCCCTCTCCTCCTTGGCTTTTTTTTTTTTTTCTGATTTTCCAGAGTGCAGGGAGGGGACCTGAGGGGTCTGGCAGGGTCAGGGGCATCAGAGGCCACCAGGGTCCCCTTAGGGAACCTGATCCCTGGGTTCTATCCAGGCCAGGGCTGACTTTGGAGGAGAGAAGGTCAGGTTCAGAACAAGACTAGGAGGCTTCCTGGAGGAAGTGGCCCAGGCTGGTGCTAAGGACCCTGTTATGGTTTGTATCCAGATGTCCCCCCAAAGCCTCAGGCAGTAACAGGTGGGACTCCTTAGTGATGGCTGGATCAAGAGCGCTCTGCCGTAGGATGAAGGCTGCCCCACCCTGGCTGTGAGTGGTACCTGCTCTAAGGGTAGGTGGCCTGGAAGGTAAAAGGAACAGACAGGGTCACTGCTCGCAGCTTGCGGCCTTCTGCCTGCCATGAGCTGTTTCTCCTCTGCCCCTCCACCCTGCCTTGGAGCCAGGTGGTGGTGAACTCACACTCCTACAAACCGTGAGCTGGAATAAACCTTTCCTCCTTTAATGTTGGGTGTCAGGTATTTTTGTCTCAGCAGTGAGAAAAGTAAACTAAGTTAGGCCCCGAGTCACCTCCACTCCGCATGCTAAGGGGCCCTAGGATCCTACCCCCCCCCCCCAGGGTGCAGGGCCTGGGGTGGCAGAGCTGCTGGGGGCTCGGTTTCCTCATCTGTTAAATCAAGGCAGAGCCGCAGGAGCCAGACCATGGGGACAGAGAAGGAAGCTGTCCCAGACAACAGTCCTCACCCAGAAGAAGCCTTGCTGGCCCTGCAGGCACAGTGCTCATCAGGAGTTACCAGCTTGTTCCTCCCAGCATCCTTTGTGGGCTGAAGCAGGGTGGATCTTGGGGTCTGCACACCGTTGTCCCCCTCTGTCCTTTGACTCCATGGATGGCCCCTGAACACAGAGCAAAGGGTCCCTGCTCAGGCCCTTTGTCCTTGGCTTCCCCGCATGGTGGCACCATGTCTGAGAAAACCTCTTTCTAAACTGTCCCTCATCTCCAGGAAGCCCTTTTTGACTGAGTTCCCCAGAATGAACATCACATCTGTCTGTCTGTCTGTCTGTCTATCTCCCTAGTCTTTATCCATGTTGCCCAGGCTGCCCTCAAAATTCTGAGCTCAAGCGATCCTCCTGCCTCAGCTTTCTGAGTAGCTGGGACTACAGGTGCCAGCCATCATGCCCAGCCATGTTTTTGTTTTGTGGTGCTGGGGAAGCCTCTCACATGCTAGCCAAGTGCTCTATTTCTGTGTCCACTCCCAGTCCTTTTTTTAATTTTTTATTTTGAAACACTAAGTTTCCCAGTCTGGACTCAAACCTGCATCCTCCTGCCTCACCCTCCTGAGCTGGACTGACGACAGGCTGCACCTTCTCCCCAGCCTTCTCTTTTATAGAAATGTTGCAAGTCCCGATTGTGCGACACAGGGTTGTTGCCTTGGCTGTAGAGTAGGATGGTGACAACGTGCCTCTGGAGTGCTGGGCCCTGGCTGGAGTAGGGGTCTCAGGCTGAGTCAAGAGCATCCTCTCCAGGAAAGGGGTGGATCTGGGGGCCTCCGGCACAGCTTGGGGACAGGAACCACGGAGCTGCAGCAGGGTGGGGACTCTGAGGCTCAGGTGACACTGAAGCATGGGTGACTGTTCTTGTCCCCAGCCCATAAGAGGGTGCACCCGGTGAGGTGAAACCCTGTACCACTGAGGACACAGAGCACCCTAGCTGGAGAACAGAACCTCACACCCACATTGGCAGTTTCCTGAGGACACAGGCCTAGGCAGGAGAGGTGAGGGAGGAGTTGAGGGCCTGTGTTGTTTGGTGGGAAGGTAAAAATGTGGTTTGGGATCAGCGCTCCTGCAAGGGATGGCAGCAGTTCGGGCCAGGATGCAGTGAGGACCAGGAAAGCAGGGAACACCGAGCTTGGTGGAGTTCCCCTGTCATCTCAGCTACTCAGGAGGGTGTGGCAGAAGGATTGAAAGTTTGAGCCCAGCCTGGGGAACTCACAGAGGCCAGAGATAGTGCACCTCTGAGTTCCATCCCCAGGACTGGGGCTGGTGATATAGCTCAGTGGCACAAGTGCCTGCCTGGCAAGCACAGGGTCCTGAGTTCAATTCCCGGTACTCAAAAAAAAAAAAAAGGATAAATAGATAAATCCCCAGGACTACCAGGAAAACAAAAAACTTGGAGTGGTGGTGCATGTTAGTCATCTCAGCACTCTGGAAAGCTGAGGCAGGACGATAGCAAATTTGAGACCAGCCTGGACTTAGCAAGACCCTATCCCAAAAACTAAAAGACGGGCTGGGGATCCAGCTCTGTATAATGACACTGAGTTCAATCCCTTGTACACCGGAAATAAATAAAAATTTAAGGAGGGAAAACAGACCAGGGCTGTTCCAGTTGCAAGTGAAAATCTGAACCAAACTGGCTTGAGGGAAAAATAAAAGAATTTCTTGGCTTCTCCAGTGGAAAAGTTTAAGGTATGTCAGCTTCGGGCAAAGCTGGACCTGGGAGCTCAAAGTCTCCCTCTGTCCACCAAACTTTCCTCTAAGCCACATTCTTCCCGAGGCCTCGTTCTCCAGAGAAAACCAAGACAGCAGAGGGGTCACGCAGAAAACCCCAGGGCCCTCTCATTGGATAGACTTGGGTCATGTGTTGCTGAGGAACCAATCACCGGGCCAGGAGTGGGTCGTGTCATCATTCGCAGTGGTGGAATGGAGAAAAGGTGGTGTGCAGAGCGACACTGCATCCAGCTGATCCAGATGAGATTTATTGAGCTTCTGCTGTGTATGTGACCCTGTTTTTGCTGCCTACAAGACAGGGCCGACACTCTAGGGAAAACTATAACTAAGCTACATCCCCAGCTAAAAGTTTAAATGGGGGAGTTGGACGCATGCCTGTCGTCCCAGCTGTCAGGCTGAGATTTTATTTCTAAATGAAGTTACCCTTCACCCCAACTCAGGACTTCCCCTTCCCGTTCCTGGTCCCTTTCTCCTGCGGTGAGGTTAGTTGCCTTTTCCCACGCTCACGCAGACCGGCATGGGTCGCCTTCCGTCCCAGCCAGTGAGGGAGGAGGACGCCCCGCGTGTGCCTGCCTGGCAGCAGGTGCTTGGTTTGGCTTCTCCAGATTGGTGAGAAGGGGGAGGCTGGGGAGCACGGCGCAGGGGAGGGGAGCAAGGTCACCCAAGGTCAGAGTCCTGAGAATGCCAGGGAGGCCAGGCCTCTGGAAGCCTCAGCACTGCTTGGGTGTCAGAGCCCTGGCCCAGCCCTGAGCCAGCCAAGGCCACCAAGGGACAGAGACGTGGGCTGCGATGCTGATAAGGAGGGCCCTGGAGTTGGACGGTGGCAGTGGGAGGGTGCGGTGGCTTCCTGTTTGCCCGCTGATGGCCCCGGGTCCCTGTGCCCTGGCCCTGTGGGAGGGACCAGCAGGCTGGGGAGGTCAGAGCCAGGGCTTCCTCTGCCAGGAACAGAAGCACCCTCTGCACACACCTTTTCCTTTCTCTTTTTCTTTTTTGCTTTCGTTTTTTCAATGCTAGAGATGGAGCCCAACAGTTCCTGTATGCTAGGCAAGCCCTCACCCCTGAGCTGTATCTCCAGGCTTTTTTGTACTTTTTATTTTGGGACAAGGTCCACCTCATTAAGTTCCCCCAGACTGTGATTCTCCTGCCTCAGCCTGCTAGAGTACTAAGAAGATAGATGAGAATCACCACTCCCCAGTTAAAGGGGTATTTTTGCCAGGTGCAATGGCTCAGACCTGTAACTTAAGTGTTTGGTAGGCTGAGGCAAGAGGATCACAAGTTTGAAACCAGCCTGGGCAATTAGTGACTTAATAAGACCCCATCTCAAAATAAAATTTTAAAGGAACAAAGGGAGGGCCAGGGATATAGCTCAGTGTGAAGATCCTGGATTCAATCCCTAGTAAAAAATAAAAAAGGAAACAGAGACAGAAAAATAAATGGCCTCTTGTAGATTTTCACCTTGCTTGGCGGTGAGTGCTTGCCTAGTGTGGCTGATACTTGGGTTCCCTTCCCAGCACCCCAAAGGAAAAAAAGACATAAGAAACTTGAAAAGATGGCCACAGAACATGGGAGATATTTGCAGAGCATATATCTGAACAGAACTGGAGCCAAAATACACGTTTGAAAAACTCAAAATAAGAATGCTTTCTGTTGGGAGCCGCAAGAGTTGGTTGTTGGTCATGTGTGAGGGTGGGACAGATCCAGAGTGCCTCAGGCGGTCAAGCTAGCTCAGTATTGATAAAGGTATCCTGCTGGACAATTACAGTCTTAGTCTTAGTCTTACTTAGTGGCTAGGCAACTTATCTCTCATCTTCCTAGTTTGCGAGTGTATAAAATAAACGCTCCTACTGTTTGGAGTCAGTCCTCATGCTCATCAGGCAGGAGGTGACTCCACCTGACCCAGGCTATTGTCTCTTGTCTACTTTCCATATCCTCTCACTGTTTTCTCCCGGGGACATGGAGAGACCACCGACTTGGACAATTGGCACCCAATGTGGGACCCTCGGTAAGGAGAGTGGTTGGTGAGAGGACACTCCCCAGAATTTGTGTGCACAACAAAGTGGGGGGAATGATTGGTAGGTCAATAGTTAGCACTGGAGTGTTATGTTTGACAATTACCAGGTGTTAAGAGTGGGGCATGGAGGTCTACTGACCTTAAACAATATAGTTACAAAAATAGGCTTAACAGAAGACCAAAGAAGAAAAGTTTATTGCTTTATCAGTAATTAAACTGGGACAACTGCAGTCTCAAGAATCACAGGAGCACCTGTATGTGAAAGTACTTTTGGCATGTTTGATTCCTATTTTTACCTTTTCTGGATTTTGGTTAAAAGGAATCTTACAACCACAAAGCACTCGCCTCAGAGCTCTACTTTAAAATTAAGTCCTGAGCCCAAGCGGGACAAGGATGACAGGACAGTGGTGTTGCTGGTAGAGTCTAAACCCTCTGGCCTGGCTCAACCTAGTAAGAAAGGAGAGAGTGGGGACAACATGGGCTTTTCCCCACCAGAGAGGCGTTTCCCTGTGAACTGTATGTCACAACACCCCACGGAACTGACTGAGCCACAGCCGGCAATCCCGACCTTCTCAGCTCAGAGAAATTTTGCTGTGTCACAGGTTGAACTTCTGACTCCCAGGGAATAGAGCCTTTTTCTCTGTCTCCCTTGCAATTAGCATTAAAAGAAGCCAGACAGGCAGGGGAGCCCATGGAGGGTTTTCAACATGTCTACCCTGTTATTGAAGTCCCTGAAAATCCAGGACAAGTTATACGTCGTCATGATGCTCTACCTTTCAATACCTTAAAAGACTTAAAACAGGTGGTTGCTACTTGTGGCCCTACTGCTCCCTTTACCTTAAGTTTATTGGAAATTCTAGGAGAACAGATTATGGCTCCAAATGACTGGAAAGGAATAGCTAAAGCATGTTTTAAGTCCAGGAGATTATCTGATGTGGAAAGGAGACTTCCTTGAACATTGCATTGACCAGGCAGCTCAGAATGCTACTCACAACATAGCCATTACAAAAGATATGCTAAGTTGGGAAGGTGACTTTGCTAGCACAAACAATCAACTTACTTTTGACCTGGAAATATACAAACAAACCAAGACGGCTACCATGAGGGCCTGGAGGGAACTCCCTTCTAAGGGAGGGCATCCCTTAATTGGGTTTCTACTCATCAGGGTCCTGAGGAACCTTCGCAAAAGTTTGTCACACGCTTATTGTAGGCTAGTGAGAGGATTATAAATAACACAGAAGCTAGCAAACTAATAGTTCAGCAACTAGCCTTTGAAAATGCGGATAAATGGTGTAAAGAGGCATTAAGAACCCCCAAAGGGCGGGCCACATTGCTGCAGATGATTCAGATCTGTGCAGATACCGGCTCCTTGTATGTACAGGGGGCTGCCCTGGCAGCAGCTATCACTCAGGTTATTCATCCACAGCCTTGAGGAAGGGTAAAAACGAGGCCATTTGTTTTCATTGTGGAAATAAGGGGTACCTCATCCAGAATTGCTCTGCTACACCTATAAGGGCAGCGCAAGTAACTAAACCTTGCAGTCCTTGTACTAAGTGTCAGGGAGGGTATCACGGGAATAATCAGTGTTGATCTAGAGCTGCTGGGAAAACTGGGCTTTTTCTGGGAAACCCACATTGGCGATCGCCTCAGCCCCATCAAATAACGGGCCGCCCAGATGGCTGCAACGGGGGATGGGGTGCTGGGCACATTCGGGTACCTGGCATGCGCTCCCTCCTGTCTCTTCCCCTACACACGGGACGCCAAGGGCACCAAGTTGGCAGCTCCACAGTGGGGAACATCCTCCTGCCTCATTCTCTGCCAGGCTCCTGTCACACATGAACCGGGGCCTGGGGCTGGGCCCCTGCTGGCCCAGCTGCTGTGATGTGAGGGTGCAAGTGAACCAGCAATGTGATGCATCGGTACAGTGCATGTCCCGGCGACAGACACCGCCGCTCAGGGTCCAGGACCCAGGAGTCCAAGCTGCCCCTGTGTGCTTCCCGTGCTCCTTTGCTGCATGCTCTCCTATGGGTTCCAACTGCCTTGCTGGCTGACTGGAGGAGGCCCCGGTGAACACGCTGGGTGGAGGAGAGGGATAGGGACAGTGGAGACACAACCACCACTATGTTGGAAGAATCACCGCCGTGTGCTAAGCCAAGCAGGAAGCACTTGTGCTTCCAGCAGAAATATGGCTACTATCACTGTAAAGACTGCAACATCCATGGGGAGAGTGCATTTGTTTGGTGTATCCAGGGTACAAATAAGGTTTATTTTAAACAGTTTTGCAGAATGTGTCAAAAATCTTACAACCCTTACCAAGTGAAGGATATCACCTGCCAAAGTTGTAGAAGAACTAAATGTTCATGCCCAGTAAGACTTCACCATGATGGACCCCAAACACTCCCATCGTCAAGACCTGTGTGAAAGATGCAGGAGCAGGCACCTGTCCTGTGATGGCACCAGTGCTTGGAATCTGGGCAAAAATAGAGTATCCGGTGGCCAAAGCAATGGCCAGCACACACACAAGCTGGGCATATCCCCTGTGGCTACAGAGGCAGCAACCACAGATCCGCTTGTCAAGGGTGCACAGGCAGTGGAGCCCATTCCCACAAATAAAGCAGGATTGTTGGGGCCCTGCCAGAAACTTGCTGGTCCCCAAGGCGATAAAATGGAAGCTACAGCCAGTTACTGCCAGAGCCTGAAGGGTCAGTGCTGCTCTGCCCAAGGCTGTGACTGGGGGCTGCTGCCTCATAGGTAGCCCTGCCCTCCCGCCTTCCCACTCACAGCCACTCCCACTCCCCTGCCTGCACTGCCCTTTCCCCAGCTCACTGCTGCTCTGCTCGGGGTGCTACAGGATGCACTGGGGTGCCAGACAGAACGGGGCACAAAGAGGCTAAGGCCTGAGGCAAGGACAGAGGAGGCCGCCCAGGGAGACGCTGGCAAAAGACTGAAGCTAGATGGGCATGGGGAGGCCAACGAGAACAGGGGCAAGGAGCTGTGGAGACATGCAGGAAACCGTGATCAAGAAGCAGAGGAGGAGGCAGCTGTGGAGGCTACAGGTCAGTGTGGAAATGGGGCACGAGAAGCCTCAGCCAGCCACGAGACCTGCCGGTGGGGGCTCGCCAGTGCCCAGGCCCTGGGGAGGAAGGCCAGGGCCACACTAGCAGGTGCTACCCGTGGCACCGCATGTGGCAAGGGCGACAATGGCCAGGAGGGTGATACAGGGGCTGACCAGAAGCTGGTTGGACCTGCCAGTGGCAATGGGGAG
Source organism: Dinomys branickii (assembly GCA_004027595.1). Classification (NCBI taxonomy): domain Eukaryota; kingdom Metazoa; phylum Chordata; class Mammalia; order Rodentia; family Dinomyidae; genus Dinomys; species Dinomys branickii. The sequence goes on from PVLD010004052.1 coordinate 27,135, forward strand.
CAGGGAGCAAGGCTGAGCCCCTCATTACCTTTGGGGCAAGTGTCTGAGGCAGAGGGGACGCTTGCCCTCACCCCATGGCAGGACTTAAAGGGCCTATTTCCTGAACTCTATGGCTTCCTTTAGGACTTGGTGCCCCAGGCGTGTGCCAGACAATAAAGCTGTCGGCTGCTGCTTAGTATTTACTAAGGTGTGTCTAGGTGTGAGTGGTCCATTCTAACATAATAGCTCTAGCAAGTAGCTAAATGGGAGAAGATTCTCTCCCACATCAACCTGACCCTGCAGTTAGGGTTCATCTTATGGATAGATGCACATTTTTGTTTTGAAATTTTTAGAGGTAATTAGTTTAACTAGCCAAACTAAGTTAAATGAGCTTTTTCAAGTACATCCCAACAGTCTTTGCGTGCCTACTCCTAGACATTACACGAATTCTTTTCAGGGAGATCCTAAAACTCTCCTCGTAATACTTTCTTTGAAAATGTGTGGAAAATGAAAATCTATTAAATTTTTTTAAATTTCACAAAAGATAGAAGTACAACAGAAGACAGACAATTCCATCAGGTAAAAGAAAAAAGGTTAGGAAGGGTCCTTTGAAGAGATCTCCCTACTGGGCAGTGGAAGGGACCCAGCCCACTACTTCCCCGGGGTAGAGGGTGTGCATGTGTTTTTCCAGAGAACACTGAGCGACCCATTTGGGTATCAGAGCGTGCTATCTGGCTATATCAGGAACCCAGATCTGGAGAAGAAGTTGGTTCTACCCTTCAGGAAGCTGATGTACGGTCTTGTGACAGTGATGCCTCAGAGACTGTTTTACAGCCAATAGACAACAATGAGGCTAAATTCAACCTGGGACCTATTGAGGAAACTGACATAAATGGAAATCTAAGATCTCAATAGGTAATAAAGTACATAGGGACACTGCGCTGAAAGTTACCAATATTCTTAAGAGGATAAAATACAAAATATACATATTCATTATAGATAAAAGATTCTATTCCTTCCAAAGATTTTTCTAAGAGATCTTTGCTCATTGACAAAATCTGACTAGTCTATTTAAAGTATAAATTTCTAAAATTGTAATGGAGTTACTATTATTTAATTTAGTCAAAAATATATTTGAGTGCACTCTGATTTTGTAAAGATGTTTGTTTTCTTTGTGTAGTTGTTTGTGTGTTTGTCTGTCATTCTGTGAACAGCTGTTCCCCTTTATTTTGAGCTCAATTTTTCTTTTATCATTTGTTCATAATACAATTGGGTTATAGATTTAAAAGCATCCTTTCACTTGAATTAACAGCTGGTTAAATGATACCGAAATTAAGGTATTTAACCACAGTCCTCAGGATGAGGAGAAACTACTGGGCAGGACTCCAGTATTCCAACTGGTGAATAAAGGAGAGGCCCCCAGTGATCTCTATAGTCTCTTGGGAGACACACCTATAACTGGATCTTGGTTAAAAGAAAATTTTTCAGTGAAAATTACAATACAGTTTTCTCATAAAAGATGCTCTTGGTATAAAACTGAATTTTAACAAGGGTTTTCACATATGTATGGTAATTCATTAGTGTTAATTTCAGGGTGTATTGAATGCATTCATGATTCTGTATCTGCAGATCTTCCAAAATGTAAAACAAAGACAGTTTATTGTGATAACACTTGCCTTCAGATTCAGACCTCTACCCTTAACAAAAACAGGTGATGTGCATCCCATTAAAGGACAATAGCTTCTTATGTGTTAGGTTAAGATAATTGGTTGAAAGGGTCATGTTATGTCAAAATGAAAGTTTAAGTATGTTACAAAATGTCATGATTGTCATGTAGCAATGTTATGTATGGTTTTGATTTCTAACTTTCTGGGTAAAAATATGTAACTGTTGTCTGTTAACATTCTATTAAGATTTAAATATTAGGATAGGATTTAAATATTAGGATATCCATGGTTGTTAAAAAATAATGGCTCCATTTGTGTGTTCTAAAGTGTTTGCTATTCAGATCAGATTGTAATATTAAGCTTACTGTCTCTCTTACAATGTCATTAATCTTCTCTGCTGGATGGTTAACAACTAAAGTTTGGAGACCAAAATTTAGAGAGATAATTTGGGCTAGAGAACAGCTAATATTTTGGCTACAGCCTCTGAGGTCGGTAATGACTCAGGGCAGAAGAGCACCCCAACTGTCACATCCTATAACTAGATGAGTTGCTGATTTTCTGATCAAGGAGATTGTGGGACCACAGAGGAAAGTGATTCTATGATATACAGTGTGCCTAAGGAGAGTCACCAGGAGAGAAAAAAATCTCTCAAGCTTTCACAGAAAGCAACTTGGTCAATAGCCATGACTCATCCAGATGGCTGACACTGACAGAAGATCAAGAGATGCCGCACTTGGTTCCAAGATGATTCCTGTGGAGACTTAACTGACCTTGATAGATAGCAAAGGTTAAAATTTTATTTCTGCAGGGCTCACTTTAACTTGGTCTTGACATCCAGCAGAAAAGTGTAACCACGAGATTTAAAAAAGCAGTGCCACAGTCACAGGTCAGCTGTAAAAGGTTCAAGTCACCAACAACTTCTGACAACTGCCAGCTAAACTGATCATTGCTATGGACTTGGGACTATATTCTTCAAGCACAGCTTTTCTAGCTGCGACCGAACACCCATCGCTTCTGCAATTAAACAAAAAAGGGAGAGATGTTAGAGCCGCAGGAGTTGGCTGCTGGTCATGTGTCTGAGGGTGGGACAGCTCCCGAGTGCCTCAGGCGGTCAAGCTAGCTCAGTATTGATAAAGGTATCCCGCCGGACAATTACAGCCTTAGTCTTAGTCCTAATCGCTAGGCAACGTTATCTCTCATGATACTACTTTGCGTGCATAAAATAACCGTCAGTGCTCATGCTCAGCAGGTGAGAGGTGACTCCACCTGACCCCGGCTATTGTCTCTTGCCTATTGTCCATATCCTCTCGCCCTTTGATCCCGGAAACCACGAGAGACCACCGACTCCCACCGCTTTCTTATAAGAATATATGTAGAACTCGGTAAGACAGAAAAATTTAAAATGGGCAGAAGATTTCACCAGACGCTTTGCCAAACGGGATACATGGATTGCAAATAAGGACAAGTAGCTGGGCATGGTGGCGCACACCTGGGATCCCAGCCCCTGGAGGCTGGCTGAGGCAAGAGGGTTGCTGTGAGTTCAGGGTCAGCCTGGGGGACACAGTGAGACCCTGTCTAAAACAAACAGAAAACTAAATGAATGAATGAGTAAAAATAAAGACAGGAGGCCAGGCACGGTGGCGCACGCCTGTAATCCCAGCCTTTGGGAGGCTGAGGGAGGAGGATTGTTGTGAGTTCGAGACCAGCCTGGACCACAGAGTGAGATCATGACCAGCCTGAACTGCAGGAAACCCTGTCTCAAAAAGACAAAAAGAAAAAGAGAAAGAAAGAAAGAAAGAGAAAACCAGGCCTGGTGGCGCACACCTGTAATCCCAGCACATGGGAGGCTGAGGCAGGAGGATCTTTGCTAGTTCAAGACCAGCCTGGGCCACACAGTGAGATCATGACCAGCCTGAAGTACATAGCGAGACCCTATCTCAAAAAGGCAAAAAAAAAAAAAAAAAAAAGACAGGGAAAGACACTCAGCATCACTAGATGGTAGAAAAATGTAAATTAAAAGCACTAGGAGAGGCCACTTTGGAGCCAAATGAGAACTAGGACCTTGAGCCAGGGCACAGCTCGGTGGGGAGCAGGTGCTCCCCTGTGTGAGGCCCTGAGCTCACCCTCAGCACTGCAGAAAGAAAGCAGTGCCAAGACCTTAGACTGACATGGCAGTGTGGACAATGGGAACCCCAGCTGTTCCTGACCAATGTGTGTGAAATGGTAGCACGCACCTGTAATCTCAGCTACTCTGCAGGCAGAGGCAGAAGGATTGCTTGAGTTTAGGAATTTGGGGTTAGCTTGGACAACATGGTAAGACTCATCTCAAAATAAAAAGTATAAACAGACATATAGCACATGACCTGGACATGAAACCATTAGCACACACGTGGTGACAGCATTATTCACACATGCCAAGAGGTAGAACACCCCGAGAGTCCAATGGGGAAACAACCCTGGTCCAATGAGTATCATTCAGCAAAATAAGTCTGGTGTGGGGCTGCACACCTGTCAACCCAGCACTCTGGGAGGCTGAGGCAGGAGGATCATAAGTTTGAGTCCAACCTGGACAACTTAGTGAGATCCTGCCTCAAAAGAATAATAATAAAAATGGCAGGGGATTGAGCTCCATGCAGAGAATAGGTTCAATCCCTAGTGGTGCGAGAAAGGAGGAAGAAAGCAGGAAAAGAAAAAAAAAGGAAACAAGTGATAAATGCAATAATACAGATAAATCTCAAAAAGATAGTGAGTAAACTAGGCGTGGTGGCACACATGCCCAGCTACCTGGGAGGCTGAGGCAGGACAATCTTCAGTTTGAGGCCAGCCTAAGCAACTTAGCAAGACTCTGTCTCAAAATAATAAAAACACAGGGGACGCAGCTCAGCACTCCCTCAATTTAATCCTCAGTATTGCAAAAAAGAAAAGCCGCTCAAAGGAAGCCAGACCCAAAGTATTCTGTGCACTAAAGATTCCATTGCTGTGATGCTGCCAGGAAAGGAGGAAGCCTGGGACAGGAAGCCAACCAAGGGATGGCCTGAGCTTGGGGACAAACTACAGACGAGGGACTTTGGGGCAAAATCTCAACTGCTGGGTGAGGAGCCTGCACAGTTTAGCGACTCCGAGACCCAGCTAATGAGGGTGGCAGGTTGCATACCGTGTAACCCAGGCTGGCTGCGCTGACTTCGGCTTCAGCGCTCACAGGCAAGGTCGGCACATCCAAGTCACTGAGTCCAGGCCTCTAGGCCCTGCTCTGAGCCCAGGGTCGCAGACTGCACCAACAGATAAAGGTCCCCGCCCTTGCCACAGCCAGGAGCAAGATTAAGAAGACAGGAAACAATCTGCCAGTGTTTGAATTGTGATCCTACTGAGAAAACAGCAAAGGGCAGAGCAGTTTTCAGGGAGGGGTCAGAGGAGGAGCTTGAGAAGGTGAAGTTTGAGGCAGGAGGGAGGCCTGAGGGGTTGGGAGCAGCAAGTGCAAAGGTCCTTGGGTAGAGCATGCCAGGAACAGCAAGGGGGCTGTGGGCTGTGGAAGGTAAGAAAGGGGAGAGGTGACAGGATAGGGCGCATGGCCAGGGGGGCACAGAAAGGGCTTTGGCTTTTGTGCTGAGTAAGTGGGAGCCACGGAGGTTTCTTGAGCAGAGGAGGTATGTGAGCAGACAGAACCATGGGATAAGAGGTAGAAGGCCAGGGGGAAAGGGACAACACTGGTCCAAGAGGGACATGATGGGTCTGGACCAGGTGGAGGAGATGGAAATGCATAAATTCTAGAAAGAAGTTCAACATGGTAGGGCCTGCGTATAATTCTAGCATTAAGGAGGCTGAGGCAGGAGTATCATTCTGAGTTCAACCAGCAAGAACTCTACCACTGTACTACACCCAGCCCCCTCCATTTCTTTTATTTATTTATTTATTTTGTCTTTTTGAGACAGGGTCTCACTATGCAGTTCAGGCTGGCCTTAAGCTCACTTTGTAGCCCAGGCTGGTCTTGAACTCACAACGATCCTTTTGCCTCAGCCTCCTGAGTGCTGGGATTACAGGTGTGTGCCACCACACCCAGCTTATTCTTTTATTTTTCTCTGCAGAGCACTGAGTTTTACTCTATGTTGCCCAGGCTGGCCTTAAACTTGCAATCCTCCTGTGTCAGCCTCCTGAGTAGCTGAAATGTCAGGCATGTGCCACCAGGTCTAGCGTCCAAGAATTTTTCCTGAGTATCTGGGCAAACTGATGCTCAGAGAGATTACAGAAACTGCCCTAGTCCTCCCGTCTCCCGCTGTGTTGTGGGACCCTCTGGCTTTGTCCTCTCCTTGGCTTTGTTTCCAAGCCTCTTCCCTGGGGACCCATCCATGTGCTGCCGATTCCTTTGTCCTGAGCTCATAGGGTAACGGCGCCTGTGCTCCTAGTGTGGAAAAGTCCAAGCGCTTTCCTCCTGGGGGAGGGGGCAAGCCTCATCCCCAGCAGCCTCTCCAGGGTGTCCACTCCAGCAGGCACCGACCCAGCCGGCCCAGCCTCTCCTTCTGCCTCCCACTAACTTCCTCTTGCAGCCTCTGTGTCCACGCCTGCCCCAGCCTCTTTCCGGCCACCACAGAAGAGCGGGTGGGTCCCAGCACCCTGTGTCTCTGCCCCCACATGGGCATCCTTAGCCCCTCCTCCTTCAGAGCAGTCTCTTTAATCCACGGAGTGAGGGCCACGTAGAAGTCGCAGTGCTGCGTGCACAGGAACTGCTAGGTGCTCATTAATACCTCAGCCCAGGGTCTCCCAAGGCCCTGGAAGGAAAGGATTCATATGCCCAAATGGGCTGTGGTGGCGTGTGGCTGAACTCCCAGCTTTCTCGGAGGCTGAGGCAGGAGAATTACAAGTTCCAGCTTAGTTAGAGACTGAGCAAGTTAGAGACTCAACAAGATCGTGTCTCAAATTTTAAAACAAAAAAGGGCTGGGGATGCAGGCCGGCTGGGTGTGCAGGCCCTGGGTTCAGTCCCAGGGTGGCAAAAAGAAAAACAGGCCCCAGATGTGAGGCCTCTGTTACAGCCACTCTCCCACCACCCCCACTTCCTGGCCTCCGCCCCCACAGGAACCTCTCTCTTCAGTATGGACCAGACCCAGGGACTTGTGACCAAGTAGTGGGTGTCCTGTCTGCATTTAGGGCCTCTGTCCTGTTCCCAATCCCTCCATCTCCATCTCTGTCTCCCTCCCCCTCCAGCTGCGATGTTATGAGTTCCCCCATAGGCAGGGCCGTGTGATAGAGAACCCAGGTGGCCTCTGGAGCCTGTAAGGAACTGAATCCGGACACCACATGTGTGAATTTGGAAGTGGGTCCTTCACGACTTCCCCAGTGGAGGGCCTGATAGCACACACCTAAAATCCCAGCACTCAGGAGGCCAAGGCAGGAGGATCACCGTGAGTTCAAGGCAGCCTGGGCTACATATGGAGTCCCTGTCTCAAAGGGCCAAAACCAAAACCAAAATCAAAACTTCCCCAGCTGAACCTCCGCTGACCCCTAGTCTGTACCTGCGTAAGGCCCCAATGCAGGGCACTCGGCTGCCCCCATTTCCTGACCCTGGAGGCTGCGAGTTCACCCCAGTCCATGTGCACAGAGACACTCAGCGCCAAGGCGTGTGGGGCAATAGGGACCACACGGAGGACAGCAGTTCCCTAAGACTAACATGGTAGCCATGGCAACATCACAGCCCAGTATTCTTCATGTGTTTGTGGTGGTGCCAGGATAAACAAACCTACTGTGTTGCCAAATGTATAAAAGTATAACAGGGAGGCAAACACCTGTAACCCAAGGACTCTGGGAGGCTAAGGCAGGAGGATTACAAGTTCAAGCCCAGCCTCGGTTACATAGCAAGACCCTGACTCAAAACCAAACCAAAATGTACCACATATAAATATCATGATAATGATAATAAATGACTGATTTATGTTTTTTTTTTTTTTTTTTTGAGACAGGGTCTCACTACATAGTCCAGCCTGGCCTTGAACTCAGGAGATCTTCTTGCCTCAGCCTCATAAGTACCGGGATGACAAGTGTGCTCTCCACATCTAGCTTATACTGTACTTCTCGTCAGGCACAACCTTACCCTGAAGGCTGCTACGATGCAGGGTGCTGCGCAGCAGCAGCAGCAGCTCAGCTGTCCTGAGCTTCTTGCATCTCTTGACTGCATCAAGGGGCCACCTGGAGCCATGGACCCACCGTCTGGTTTGGGAAAAGTAGCTGTGGGATGCTGAAAAATGACAGCCTCTCCAGGGACTCGTTTCTCTGAGTGACATGTGACTACTTTAAATCCCTATGTACAGCTAGGTGTGGTGGTGCATGCCTGCCATCCCAGCACTCCGAAGGCGGAGGCAGAAGGATCTTGAGTTTAAGGGAGGCCAGCCTGGGCTACATAGTTAGATCCTGTCTCACCCCCACCCCCCAATTTTAGGTTTAATTTGTAGCACATCAATGGATAACACATCTGTTATATCCAGACTGAGCCAGAACTGATAAAGGAATTGAGTGTTACAGTTTTTGCCTTGCTAGGACAAGGTAGATACCCTTTGGCTGACTTTCCCTAACTGCAGAGCTTGAGACAGGATTTGAGCACAGCCCCTGCGTGAGGAAGGATCTGAGGACACAGCCAGGGAGGCGACATGAGACCTGCGGGAAAGGCAGCCTTATGGGGAGCACTGTCATCTGAATGCAACGCGTCCTTCTTGAAACTCCTGCTGAGAGTGTGTGTGTGTGTGTGTGTGTGTGTGTGTGTGTGTTGCTAGGGGTGGAAACCAGGGCCTCGCAGGTGCTAGGTAAGCACTCACCACTGAGCTGTACCCCACCTCCTCTCAGGTGACCCTGACTTCGTGAAATAGAAAGGGGGGCCAGGAGGGCCATGTGGGCCCCTGAAGAGATGATGGGGGCTGGGATGTAGCTCGTGGCAGTGACCAGCAGCCATCGCCTGTCTGGCACCAGTGAGGACCTGGGTCCCCCCCCCAGCACGCCAAGAAAACAAAAAGTAAGAAGAGCTCTGCTCTCAGGAATGAATGACAGCCTCATAGTGCTTAAGGGATTAGTGGCTTAGCAGGTGGTTCTGAACCCGGGTCTGCTCTGAGCCCCTTTGGCAAGGTCTCAAGTGCCCTTCTCTAGTCGTGTCAAGCCCTCCACCACCGTGGGACTCTGCTATTCTGGCACTCTGAGGCTGAGGCAGGAAGATGAACAGTTCGAGACCATCATGGGCCACTTAGTGATTTAGAAACCTACAGAGCACCCTTCCTTGTCCTTATCAAGGTCTGGGACAGTTTATACTGGTAATCCAGAGATATGTTACTGGAATTCTAGCAAGTCGGTTCCAATCTACCTCTTCCAGTGCAGCCCATGGCAAGAATAAAGGCACTAAGGCATATTTGCAGTTGTGGGCAGCCCCAGGGGCCCTGAGTCCAGCCATGCTGATGACTATCTGGAACAAAGGCTTCGACCCAGGACTGAACCTGGATTTTATTCATTTGTGAAGAAGGGAGTGACTTGAGGGTGAGTGACTGTGAGAATGGCGGGAAGTAGGTGAGCGCCTGAGCTGGGCTGGGGAGGAGGCTTGAAAGCCCCTCTGAGACAGGCAGAGAGAAGCACATGACACAGTTGAGGTAGCACCTAATGTTTTGGAGTCCGTGCTCCAGCTCTGGTGTGTGATCTTTTAGGCCCTGCCAAGTCATATCTCAAGGCTGATCCCAGTCGGCAGGTGGAGCAGGGCTCCCCATCCCGCTGCCGGGCAGGCTCACACGTTTTATCTGGGAGCCCTAGGGGCAGGGACACACTGCCCTGCCCAAGGACTACACTTCAGCCCCTTGGCTGACCGACTGGCATTGCGTAAGGCCAACTGAAGGGTTAAGGAGAAGTCCCAGCCAGCTCTGTGCACAGCAACACATGGCAACAGGGCCAAGTTCAGCCAGAATGGGGACAACTGCTCTTCCTTCAAGGAGAGTCACCCAGGGGGTCCTCCACAGAGACCCTGTCTCAAAATTTAAAATAATTTTAAACTGGGCATGGTGGCACATGCTTGTAGTCCCAGCAACTTGGGAGGCTGAGGTAAGAGGATTGCTTCAAGTTCAAGGTCAACTAAAGTTAAAAGCCAGCCTGAGCTACATAGGGAGATCAACTCTCATCCCCCCAAAATAAAAAATAATTTTTAAGAAAGGGCTGGGGATGTAGCTCAGTGTGAAGGCCCTGGGTTCAATCCCCAGTACTGGAGTAGAAAAGCCATCATCACATGTGGCCCCTTGACCTTGTGCCAGAACCATGAGCCAAAGTAAACCACTGTTCTTGATAACATAGCCAGGGCTGGGACGATAGCTCAGTGGATCAGCGCCTGCCTGGCAAGTACAAGGTCCCGAGGTTGATTCCCAGTACCAAAAAAAAAAAAAAAAAAAAAAGATACCGTAGACACCCTGTGGTGTTGCGTCATTAGCAACAACAGAGGATGGACCAGGGCAGAGAGTATAGATGTATTTATCTACCAAAAGGGATGGAACGTTTGGGGGCCTTAATCCTAGCTACATAAACCGCCATAGCCAGGCAAGGTGGTACACACGTGTAATCCCAGCACTCAGGAGGCTGATGCAGGAGGATCACTGCAAGTTGAAGGCCAGCCTGGGCTACAAAACGATTCTATATCAGCCTGAACTACGTAGTGAGACCCAGTCTTAAAAAAAAAAAAAAAGAAAAGAAAGCAAAACACAAATCTATAAAAGGGCTGAACGTTTAGCTCAACATTCCCTGGGTTCTATCCCTAGTGCTGCAAAAAATAAAAAATAAGAAGATGGATAGAGGGTCATTCCTGGGGCTTTCTTTTTTTTTAACGCCCTGGAATTCAGGCCAGCAGCCACGTGACAGCAGAAAGCCCCAGGCAGGCTTTCAAGAGTGTTTACCAGGGGCGGGGACCGAGCAAAGGAATTAAGTACAAAGATTGCATTTTTTCCCTTTGCCTCAGGCTCCACTATGTCTGTGCAGCCCCCTTACTGAGCTTGTCTTTATTTCAGGCTCTGCAGTTTCATTCATCATGGATTTTTTGCATTAATTTTGAGTTTTCAAAAAGAGAGCCTTGTTGGGTGTGGTGCTACACTTGGGAGGCTGAGGCAGGAGGGTTGCCACACGTTTGAGGTCAGCTGGGCTACACAGTGAGACCCTGACTTAAAAAACAAAACAAAACAAAGAAGGCCTGAAGATCATATTTACCTGTGTGTTGGTGCCCCTGAATGTTCACTTCATCAAAGTCACCCGAGTCCCAGCTCTGGGGTTCCCAGGGTGAAACCATCAGAGTGGAAGGGGGGACACTCAGAGTCCAAGTCAGGGCATGCGCAGTTCTGCTGCAGTGACTAGGGTACCCGGAATCTCAGGGACTTCAGGTGTCAGAGGTTTTACTTCTCACTCAGCCTTCATTTTGCATATGGCTGACTGACCTGGCAGAAGGAAAAGAAAATATAGCATCATCTGGACCTCCTTTTAAGACTCCCATCCAGGAGACTAGGGCAGACCTGCTCCTCTTTTACTGGCCAAAGTTAGTCACATGGCTGCAGAAGTGGGTGGGGCACAAGAGACGGGTCAAACTCCCATTTCGCTGGTCAAAGCCAGGCACATGGGTATGGCCTTGCCAGGGCAGGAGAAACACCTGTGACTCCTGCTCCTATCTCTCTGGTCAAAGCAAGTCACACGGCCACACAGGTGGGCGGGACAGTGCCTGCTTCCCTTCTACCTGGCTGGGGGAGATGCGATGCTAGCGAAGGTCACGTGGCTGTAGCGGCGTCCGGAGGGGGGTGGGGAGGCCGCCTGATGTCAGCGGCTGGGCAGGGAGGGCTTCAGGAAGTAATTGGTGTCGACTGCTCGCCACCTGCCTGTGGAGAAGACACAGGCCACCTGACAAGGGCGTCCAGCCTCAGTCCTACCCACCCCTCTGGCCTGGGGTTTTTGTTTAAATTGTGGTAAAATACACAAACAGAAAGCCCACCATCTTAACTTGTTGTTGTTGTTGTTGTTGTTTGGGCAGTCCTGGGACTGAACCTCAGGGAGGGCGCTGCTGCTGAGCGACAGCCCAGCCCTTTCGAGTTTTTCTTTTGAGACAAAGTCTTGCTAAGTTGCCCAGGCTGGACTCAAACTTGTGATCCTCCTGCTCAGCCTCCCAGGTTGCTGGGAGTGTGCTAACACTCCAGCTTCTTAACTGGGTTTTTGTTTTCTTTCTTGTTTTTAATTCTGATGCAGAAACTCTGTCCCTGTGGAGCCCGCCGTCCCCAGCCTGGTGCCCACCGTTCCGCTCAGTGTGGCTGTGAGTGGCAGTGGTTGCCTGTGGCACTGGTCTTTCTGGAACCAGCTTATTCCGTGGGACACAGCATTTTCTAGGTTCATCCAAGCTGTAGCTGGTGTCAGAACTTCCTTCCTCTTTTCATTTTTATTTTTAATTGTGGTTTTAAAAAGTGACATAAAATAAACCATCTTAACAACTTGAAACAGCACAGTTCAGGAGTGAGAAATTTTCACATTACTGTGCTCCCAACATCCGGAACATTTTCAGCTTGCAAAACAAACTTTGTCCCTATTAAACGCTCCTCACAGGCCCCTCCCAGCCCCTGGCTCCCGCCCGCCCGGCTACTTTCTATCAATTAGGCTACTGTAGTTCAGTGACTTTGTGTAAATGGAAATACTTCGTGTAAGTTGTGTGTGTGTGTGTGTGTGGTACTAGAGATTGAATCCCGGGCCTTCTCACAACCTCCCCACCCTTTTTATTTTTTGAGTCAGAGTCTTGCTGAGTTGCTGAGGCTAGGTTCAGACTTGGAATCCTCCTGCCTCAGCCTCTCAAGTAGCCTGCCATAACAGGTGTGCCCCTGGCTGGTGGCTGTCCTTCGAAATTTAGCAGAATGTCCTCAAGCTTCACTCATCTTGCAGCATACATCAGAATTTCCTTCCTTTTCAAGGCTGAATAATAAGCCATTGTGTGGATGGGCCCGTTGTATTTATCCATGCATCCACTGAGGACACTTGGGCCACTTCCAGCTTTGGCCTGTTGTGGAGAACAGGGACATGGTTGAACAGAGGTTTCTTTGTGGGTTTTTTTGTCTCTTTGAGACATGGTCTCGCTATGCAGTTCAGGCTGGCCTTGAGCTCACGTTGTAGCCCAGGATAGTCTCAAACTCGCCATGATCCTCCTGCGTCAGCTTCCCAAGTGCTAGGATGACAGGCTTGTGCCTCTATGCCCAGCCTAACAGAGGTTTCTTTGAAACTCAGTTCGCAATTCTTTGGGGCCTATACCCAGAAGTAGGATGTCTGGAGCCCATGGTAATTCCGTGTTTAATGTTTTAGGACCTGTACGCCTGCACTCTAGAGGCTGAGGCAGGAGAGAGCCAAGTTCAAGAGGGCCAAGATGGACTACATATGAAGACCCTATCCAAAAAGAAAAAAGTCTAAAGAACCTCCGTATTATTTTCCACAGTGACTGTGTCTTTTCCCCGCCCACTGACAGCGATGTGTTCCAGTTCCTCCACACCCCGCCCACACACTTGTTTCTGTGTTGCTGATAGTAGCCATCCTAACAGACCATTTCTCCATGGGGTTTGGACTGGTGCTGCCCTTGTGGTGCGACAGCGAGTGCCTCTTCCTGGGCCCACGGCCTTTTGTTGGCCCCGGCGATCTAATGACTGCGTTGGAGGATGAGTGGCTGCCACACTTCCGGCCAGTGCCAGGCTCCCTTGGCCTCCCGGGCCCTGGGCAGCCCCAGGAAGCCCCAGGACTGACACCTCAGCAGGGCAGAGCTGGGGGCGAGAGGCGACATATCCATGAGAGCGCTGCCGCTGAAACTCCCTGGAAACCCCGGCGACACCCCGCCCGGCGACACCCCGCCCCGCGACACCCCGCCCCGCGGCACCCCACCCCGCGGCACCCCACAGAGACCCGCGGTGCTTTTAAAATATCCCTTCTCCGACGCTCAGAAAAAGCAACGCCCCTGCCCTGTGCCAACTCCAGGTGCCATCCAGGGGAGGAGACTCTGGACCAAGGAGACGTGGCTGGCCGTGTACACCCGGTGTGTTCTCAAGATGCCGCTTGCTGCCCAGCCCCCGGCCACATCGGGCAGCTCCGGGAAACATGGGTTTTCCCTCTGCTCACTGGCTTTTCCTTTTCCCTCTGTCTTTTTTGTTGTTGTTCTTGTTTCTTCTTCTTTTTTTCCAAGACAAAGTGTTACTGTGCAGCCTAGGCTGGCTGTGAACTTGTGGAAATTCTCCTGCGTCAGTGTCTTTAAAAAATTTTTTTGAAGAAAACAAAAACGTGCTAGGGGCTGGGGTGCAGCTCCCTGGGGAGCACCAGGTTCCCTCCCCAGGACCCCAGTAAAGGGAAAGGAAGTGGGAGGAGACCCTCGGGTGGTGGGATGCTGGGCATTAGAGTTAGACCGCTTGCTGTTCAGCCTTTACTGAGCACTGGCTGTGTACCGAGCACGGCTGAAGCCTAAGGTCACAGCCAAGGCTACAGGCAGTATAGGGAGGCGAACCGAGCCCTGCACACAGCGAGGAGAGCAGGGCTTTGGGCCAGAGAAGAAGTGGAGGGGATTAACGGCAGTAGAGAGGTGCTACCTTTTAAAGAACAGTGTGCTGGTGTGCCGGCCAAGCATCGAAAGGCCTTTCCTCAACCCCGCCCCCCAAAAGAAACCAAAAGGGGTGCGTGGCTGCAGGGTGGGCAGGTGACCAAAGCTGGAAGGAGGCTGGCTGGGGGGTCTCCAGTCCCCGGGCGGGTGGATCTACACGGAGTAGTGAAATGAAAAGCAGATAGATACAAATAAACAGGGCTGACTGATGAACAGGTCCATGGCTGGACAGGTAAAAAGAAGAAAGACGGGCGTGGTGGCACATGCCTGGGATCCCAGCACTCAGGGGGCTGAGGCGGGAATATTTTCGTTTGTGTTTTGTTTTAGATTTGGTTTGGTTTTTGAAACAGGGTCTGCCTATTCACTGTGTAACTCAGGCTGGCCTCCAACCCAGGGTGATCCTCCTGCCTCAGCCTCCCATGTGCTGGCATTAAAGGCATGCACCACCACACCCAGCAAGGCAGGAGTATTTCAGAGAGTTCAGGGGCTACAGAGCAAGACTCTGTTTAAAAAAAAGAGAGAAGAGAGTGGCCATGAAGGGTCCCGGGACAGAGCATGGGTCCCAGGGTTACTGTGCTGGCCCAGGTAAATGGCAGCAAGGCCTGGGGTGTCCTGCCCAGAACCTACGCCCCATCCATGTGACCCTAAGCAAGCCATCCAGCCTCCAGCTTCAGCGTCTCCTCTGTGCAGAGACCCATGGGCAGCAGCTCCCAGCAGGGACCTGGCCCAGGGCAGGAGCACCAAGGCTGGCCCGGGTGGCTCAGGGGGCAGGTGAGAGGCCACACGGGGCTGGTGTGGGCCCTGCTCTGCTGCTTGATGCCACGCACCCCCTGCACTGCCCCTGCGCCTCCACGTCCCCTGTGACTGGGCGGGGTAGGGGCTGCCTGCCACGGTGTGCCCTGTGGTCGGGCTTCCCCACGTGGGTGTGAATCCCTGAGCAGGTCTGTTGTTCCTGCCCGCCCCCTGCACTCCTACTGCCAGTCCCTGGCTTTCCCACAGCTGGCCTGCTCACAAGGACTATGGTGGGCCATTCTCTCTGCTGGAACAGCCTCTCTCTCTCCCTGCCTTCCCTCAGTTTCTTCTCTTCAGCAAGCCCTTCCCCCATACACTATTTCGTTCCCAACCCCCAGGGCGCCCTCTTCTTGGTAACCTTCCTCATTTTCCAATTTGGAATGCTCTCCATAGTGTACTTTTGCTTTTTGAGACAGGATCTCACTATGTAGTCCAGGCTGGTCTTGAACTCACTGTGTAGTCCAGGATCTCAAACTCATGGCGATCCTCCTTGTCTCAGCCTCCCAGTGCTGGGACCACAAGTGCCACCATGCCTGGCTTTTGCAGTATGTTTATTTATCACATTCATAGTCTTCTCTTCTGCCAGACATCAGGCCTACAGGGAAGAGCTTTGGATCTTGAATGTTCAAATCTGTGTCATGTAGTCATCAAGCAGCGTGCAGGTTTGTTGAATGCATGCACAACTGTTAGACCTGGAAAAGGAGAAAATGCTCTCCTTGTCTCAGAGCTATGGAAAGATTAACTGAGGGCCCATCTGGGAGCCACAAAGGTTGTGTGAGATCGGGTCCCCAGAGTGGGGTTGAGGGAACACAGTGCTGATCTGATCAGCCTTTTTTTTTTTTTAAGTTAGGATTCAGGTAACATGAAATAAGCATTTTTGTTCTGGCAACCCCGGGAATTTAACCTAGGGCTTCACCCATGCTGAGCAGGTCTCTACCGCTAAGCTACACCTCCAGCACTTCCTTCCTTCCTTCCTCCTGCTCCTTTTTAAGGCAGGGTCTCGCTATGCAGTTCAGGCTGGCCTTGAGTTACTTTGTAGCCCAGGCTGGTCTCGAACTTGTGACAACCCTCCTGCCTCCGCCTCCCGACTGCTAGGATTACAGGCGTGCGCCGCCACGCCCGGCTCTTCTTTTCTTACTGCCCCCCCCTCCTCCTTTCTTCCTCCTCGCTCTCTTCAGACAGGGTCTCACCTAATTGCCCAGGCTGTCCTCAGACTTGTGACCCTCCTGCCCCCGCCACCCAGACAGCTGGGGTTACAGGTCTGCACTACCACATCTGGCAGCGTGAGCCATGCTAAGGTGCACAGTCCCCAGGACCTGGCATGGTCACCCCGCTGTACACCCCTGTCCCTTCTCTCCCCTACCCTCCTGGCCCTGGCAGCTGCCCATCTGCTGCTGTGGTTTTGAGGCCCAGGCAGCAGTGTGTGACTCAGGCCGGCGACCTTTCGTGTGGCTGCTGCGCCTTGGGCGGTTCCCAAGGTTCGCCCACACTGCACTGCAGCTGTGCCTCTGCCCTTTCAGGGCTGAATAGTATTCCATTGTGTGTGCGTGTCGGATTCTGCTCTTCCATTCATCCATTGATAGACACTTGGGTCGTTTCCACTTCGGGCTTTGTGAATTGTGCTGCTGTGAGCATGGTGTCAAAAATCTCAGGCCTGGCTTCCTTTTTCTCTTACTTTTCTTTTTACTTCTTTTTTAAAATTACTATTATTTATTTATGTTTGCGGTACTGCGGGGTTGAACCTAGGGCCTTTGAACTGAACCATATCCTCACTCCTTGAGACAAAGTCTCTCTAAATTCCCAAGTTGCCCCAGCTGGACTCAGACCTGCAATCCTCTTGTCTCTGCCTCCCAAGGGCTGAGAGTACGGACATGCGTCACCACACACAGCGGCCTCTATCTCCCTCCACCGCCCCCACCCTCTCCTCCTTCCTTCTGTCCATGTTGCAGTTCTCATGTTAAGCACTTGCTCTGCCACTGAGCCACAGCCCTAGGCCCTGCACGGACTGTGTCACAGAGACCCAACCACCCTGTCACTCCTTCTGCAATGCTTTTCCATGCCTGTATGCTATTTGGATCACGTTGTATACTGCCCAGGTAGTATGAGCATTTCCATGGAGTCTCAACACCTGTTGTGTTCACCATTGACAGGTGGTTGGAGTGGAGTGTGCCAGGCATGTGTGAGGTCCTCGGTTCCAGTCTCAGTACCGCAAAAAATAATAATAAAAATATTTTTAAAAAATCATTGACATTAGGACTTGGGAGGCTGAGGCAGGAGGATTGCTGAGTTCAAGGCCAGCCTAGACGACATAGCAAGAACCCATCAAAGCAAAACAATCATCGCCACTGTCCCGCTAAGCAACATATCCCCTCCCGCACCCCCACACTGCCCCACAGCCTCAGCGGCCAATGGACGAGTTTGGAGGGAGAGGCTGAGATGGAAGGCCTGCAGCTGCTTATATTCTACCTCTTTATAGCCCCACCCCACGTCACAGCCTCAGCTGGGGCCACCAGTGAGCCCGGGCCCTGGGGAAGGGGAAGTATGTTGCTAGGTGCTGCAGTTTGTTTGGGGTTCAGGGTGCCCCACAGCTTCCTGAAGGGTTTCATTTCCTAGAAGTTGAGAACATCACAGTCACAGCCCTGCCCCTCCGTCACTGCCACCCACAGGGGAAAAGGACGCAGAGCCAGGTGTGGGCCTCAGCTCCCAGGGGTACCCTCTGGGGGCCTGTGAACTGGCCGGTTTGTCTCTCTGAGGTCTGAGGCCTTGCCACCCATCCCCCACCAACTTTTTTAAAAAAAAGTTTTGAGGTAGCCTTACCATGTAGCCCCGGCTGGCCGGGCATGGTGGCACACCCCTATAATCCCAGCACTTGGGAGGCTGAGGCAGGAGGATCATGGTGAGGTTGAGGCCAGCGTAGGCTACCAAATGAGTTAAAGACCAACCTGAACTGCATGGTGAGGCCCTGTCTCAAAAAGACAAAAAGAAAAAAACAACTGTAGCCCAGGCTGGCCTCCAACTTGAGATCCTCAGCCTCAGCCTCGCAGAGGTGGGATCACAGGGGTGCACCGTGGCGCCTAGCTTTGCTGCTTTCGCTTCTCCTCTCTTGGTGTGAGGGCCCCTTCGTCTCATCTCTGTACCTCTATTCTTTTTTTATTGTGGTTTTTAAAATGGGGTCTCACTGTGTAGCCCAGGCTGGCCTCGAATGCACAGCAATCCTCCTGCCTTAGCCTCCTAAGTACTGGGATGGCGGCTGTGGGCCACCACACCCAGCACTCTGTACCCTCATTCTGCAGTGGAGACCCCTGTGACTATAGCCCCGGGAGATGTAGGGGCCAGAGTGTCTTGGAGGAGCCCTAGCCAGGCACATGTGGGGCCCTCTGCCCTGCAGGCTCGGCCTCCCAGTGGCTCCTCCCGTTTCACTACTCGCTCAGCCAGGCAACTGAATACAGCTGGCTCCTGTGCCCTGGGCTGAGTGGGAGCTGCTGGGGCCAGGTGGCTCTGTGACCTGGGGGAACCAGCCCAGGGAACCCAAGGGCGCAGCCGCAGAGGGAAGCCCAGGTCCACTGCAGGCCTGCCTGGGTGAGGACTGCCGGTCCCCGCCTTGCGCACGGGCCAGTTTCCTGGCGGCGACAGCTGTCTACACTGACAATAGCAAGGCCGCCGGGCCGGAGCCAGAGCCGGCTGGGGGCTCATCCGCACGGGGCTGCCCACCCCTTCCTCTGCCATTGTCTCCAGCCGGGCATCCTGTTATGTCCCCTCCGTCCGCCTGAGATCCCCTATGACCCCAGGCTATGCGGGTGCTGGGCACAAGTGATGGCACAGGACCCTGGGCTTCCCTGGGGTCCCCGCAGCAGAGGGAAGCAAGGGTAGGGAGGCACCAGCTCTGACACGGGTCTCTTGACTGGAGCCCAGAGAAGCCACATCACCCACCAGAGAGGCACCCAGGGCCTGAGACGAAGGGGTGCCCTTGTGACAGGGGCCGCAGTCAGAGCCCTGCAGAAGCCTCTGGGTAGCTAAAGCCAGATAGAGATTAGCATCTCTGCCTCCTCCTTTTTGTTTGGAGCCAGGGTCTCACTGTGTGGCTCAGGCTGACCTTAAAAACACTAGGTAGCCCAGGCTGGCCTCAAACTCATGGTGATCCTCCTGTCTTGGCCTCTTTATTTCTGTAGTACTGAGGATGGAACTTAGGACCCTCACGCTGAGCTCCATCTCCAGTGCTTTTTAAAAAAACATTTTGGCCCCAGGCCTGGTGGTGCACACCTGTAATCCCAGCACTCAGGAGGCTGAGGCAAGAGGATACTTGTGAGTTCAAGACCAGCCTGGGCTACAATGTGAGCTCAAGGCCAGCCTGAACTGCATAGTGAGACCCTGTCTCAAAAAGACCAAGAAAAAAAAAAAAGAGACCGAGATGAGAGGAACTGAGTCCACGTTCAGGATCCTCAGAGACATCTGACTGCCAACTGTGTAACACGCTGTCCCCAGCCCACATTAGGCATCTGTAACCACTGCCCTAAACATGTGGTCATGTCTTCATCCAGAAGGTCTGGGAACAGATCACCCGCCTGAGGTCACCACGGTGAGGCTGTGTCCCTCAGGCAGGAGTGACCATCCCTGGAAGCCAACTGCCTCCCTCACAGAACCAGTCCAAAGATAGCGATCAAGACTGCAGCTGAAGCTGAGCGTGGTGACACACACCTGTGACCTCAGCACTTAGGAGGCTGAGGCAAGAGGATCACCATGAGTTTGAGGTCAGCCTGGGCTACATAATGAGTTCAAGACCAGCCTGTACTACATACTGAGACCCTGCCTCAAAAAAAAATTTTTTTTCTTTTTTAAATTTACAAAGCAGAAAGGAGCTGGGAGTGGTGGCATACACCTATAATCCCAGTGCTTGGGAGGCTGAGGCAGGAGGAACATTGCAAGTTCAAGACCAGCCTGGGCTACAAAGTGAGCTTAAGGCCAGTGAGACTCTGTCTCAAAAAGACAGAAAAAACAAAACAAAAAAAAGCAGCAAGCCTGGAGGGGCCAGGGTGACACCTTACATTCTGCATGAGCCCTGGATCAAGGGTGTCTGAACATAACCCTGAAGGAGGAGAGAGAGGAAACTCTCAGTTCCCTGGGAGTCAGAGGGGCTTATGCAGAGGCAACCACTCGGGCAAAGCAGGGACCACTGGAGCTGGAGGTACGGGGGAGACCAGGGCAGCGGCGGGCAGGATGTGCAGCCCTGCTCCACAGGCTGAGGGGAAGACATAGGGTTTTGCTGTGAATGGACTGGGAGCCATGGAGGATTCTTGAGCAGGTGCCCAGTGTACCCTGGATGGGGGTGCACAGGAACAGATGGGGCTGGGAGTCAGAGCAACAGGTCAGGCCAGCATGTGGTAAGGCTGGGGGACGCTAGAACAGAAGTGGAGACTCCAGGTCTCTGGTTGCTAACATCCGGATGGCGGGTATAGGGATGAAGCTGAGATGGTCCCATCCCCAGAATGATGCTCCACGCATGCACCATGTGACCTGCCCATGGGGGCGAGGGGGTGTGAGGGGGTGCCCAGCTGTCAGCAGAAAGAGGCCAAAATCAGCTCAGCAAGGTGGTACATACCTGTAATCCCAGCTACTAAGCAGGTTGAGGCATGAGGATCCCAAGTTCCTGGCCAGCCCGAGCAATTTATTATTTATTTATTTTACATTTTTATTTTAAAAGTAAAAGAACAAAAACATATTAACAAACAGACACAAAGTAGCATAAGAATAGTACAATCAAACAGCCCGGGCAATTCAGCATGAATATCTTTTATTTTGGAGGTACTGGGGATCGAACTCAGGACCTTACACTGGCCAGGTGGATGCTTATGCCACTGAGGTATACCCCCAGACTAGCTTGAGTATCTTGTAAAATTTAGAGAAGGGCTGCGTGTGTAGCTCAGTGGTACAGCACTTGCCTAGCATGAAAGGCAGGGAGAGGGGGGAGGGAAGGAGGGAACGGAGGAGGAAGGGAAGACTGGCAGTCGGATCCACACCAGGCGCGTGATTGCTGAGTCTTTCCATCCAGGTCTCTGGCTGGAGTTGACAGCTCCTCCTGACACTGAGCCTAATTCCAAAGAGGAGTCCTGCAAGCACACCCCTGCTCCTTCTTGCCTTAAACTGAGTTCAATTCCCAATACCACAAAAAAAAAAAAAAAAAGAAAAGTAAATAAGGGCCAGAAATATAGTTGAGCAGCACAGCACTTACCTGTCAAGCGCAAGCTCCTGAGTTTGATTCCCGGTACAAACTAATAATAATAAGAATAAATACATAAATAAGTGGGAGACTTGATGGCAGTGTCTCTCACTGGAAAATGCTCTTCTTGTCCAGAATAGCAGGTAACCCTAAAAAATAAATTTATATTTATTTATTTATTTGTATTGTTATGCTTTGAAATTCTGGGGATTGGACCCGGGCACTCCACACTGAGCTCCGTCCCCAGCCCTTTGGATTTTTCTTCATGAAACAGGGTCTCGCTCAGCGGCCAGATGGAACTCAAACCTTTTGTGACCTTCCTGCCTCAGCTTCCCAGACCTGACATGGCAGGCGAGCTCCACTGTGCCTGCTTTTGTTTGTGGTGCTGGGTGTGGAAACTCGGGCCTCACACATCCTAGCCAAGTGTTCAGTAGAGCCGTATCCTCATTCCAAATGGGCATCAATTTAAGGCAAACAAGGCCAGGTCTTTGAATCCTGGTGCAACAGTTGCTGATAAGCCTGAGTTGCTGAGGCATTAGACACGCTAGTCCCCACAGAGACTTCCTCTGAGTCCAGATCCTGTTAGCTGTGCCGTAGTTTGCTCCTCCGTAAGGCACCAGTCCCACAGTTGATCTGAGGAATCAGAGTCCACAGAAGCCAATCTCTCAGGACTTGATCCATGCAAACTGATAGCTTATAATTTGTGTTTCTTTAGACAGGATCTTGTTACATAGTCCAGGCTGGCCTTGAGCTCACTACATAGCCCAGAGTGGCCTTGAACTCATGGCAGTTCTCCTACCTCAGCCTCATGAGTGCTGGGATTACAGGTGTGCGCCACGCCCAGTTTATAAACCAGTATATATAATTTTTTTGAGACAGGGTCTCTCTATGCAGTTCAGGCTGGCCTTGAGCTCACTTTGTAGCCGAGGCTACAGGACCCTGGGCTTCCCTGATGTCCCCAAAGCAGAGGGCAGCAAGGGAAGGAAGATACTAACTCTGACAGGGGTCTCTTGACCACCTAGAGCTCAAAACTATCCTCCTGCCTCAGCCTCCCAAGTGCTGGGAGTATAGGCGTGCACCACCATGCCTAGCATAATTATATTTTTTAATTATTCATTTTTCGATGCCTACAGCGATAAGACTGCCACATGAATTACTGAAAAGCAATCAGCTCTCCTATCCTGATTCCTTGCTGATTAACGTGGTGCCCACGGAACCTTAAAACTGCGCGGGTCTGACTCCCTCTTACTTTTTCCGAGGTGCTGGGAAGGCACCAGGGACTGTGCATGCCCATCCCGTTAGCGGGCTGCAGCCCCACCGCCGCCTCACCTTCCCCTGGTGAGAAGGAGGGGAGCCTCGGAAGCCCAAGCAGGAGCACAGGGCGGCCCCACATGGAAACTTCGGCCATTTCTGTCCCCCCTTCCTCCTTCCCTCCCTTCCTTTCTTTCCCACTATTGGGGAATTGAACCCAGGATCTTTGCAACTGAGTCACATCCTCAGCCCATTTTTTATTTTTTATTTTGAAACAAGGTCTAGCAAGGTTCAACTTCGAATTTTCCTGCCTCAGTTTCCCAGAGGGCTGCGGTCACAGGCAAGTAATACCACTACCGCCCGGCTAGTCCCCACCCACTTATTATACAATCCAGGCAAATGCTGAGTAAAATCCTTCTCGCCTCCGTCCCCTTTTACAGCTGGCACTTAAACACACGCCCGCAGAGTCAGGAGGGTCTTGATTCTCCGGCACTGGCAGCTGCAGGGCACCCCAGGCCGGTGGAGCTCATTCCCCCGCGTGGTGGTGGGCGCTGTCTGTGCTCCCGCCCCCGGGGTTCCGGGGCGGGTTGGTACCTCCCCTTAAATAAAGCCGGGCTGGAGCAGCTGCTTCAAGATCCTCCGCGCGTCGGGCTCGCTGAGTCCGCGTCCATGCGTCCCCGGCCAGCTGGAGACATGGGAGCCCCGCGCCGACTGCTCGGTAGGATCCGCAGCCCCGCGCAGGGCCGGAGCGGGGCCCCGGGGAGGCACGTGGCCAGAGCGGAGAGTCTGCGCCTCTGCGCGCGCGGGGAATTCCGGCTCGGTGCGGATCCCGCTTGGAGGTCGCGCCCCTAAAGGGGAAACCGAGGCACGGGGAAGAGCGAGGAGGCAAGCTGGGCGTGGAGCCGCGCGCCTGTCGTGCCGGCACTCGGGAGCCTGAGGCAGGAGAATCGCAAGATTGAGCCCAGCCTGGACAACTTAGCCAGTATCTGTCTGAAAATTTAAAAGAAAGAAAAGAGGCCCAGAGCGAGTGTCAAGACCGCGCGACAGCGGCTCCTAGTACAGAGCAGGCGGGGACTGGCGGCTGGTGTCCCGCCTGGCGCGTGGGAACACCCCCACGCGGTCCGCGCTGCCTCCCTGGCTGGGGTGGTCCCCGTGCACCCCGTTCCTGAGCCCGAGGAGCAGGCTGGGCCGGGCCGTGGCCGGCGGGATTGCAGCAGGGCTGAGCTGACTGCTGCCACTTCCCTCGCCACACCCAGGGTGCTTCTAACGGCCGGGCACTGCAGAGGGTGGAGATGTCACTGGGGGACACAGACTCGCTGCGCTGGGGCCGGGCCGCCGTGGCAGGTGGCAGCACAGTGCCCCGGCTCAGGAGTCGGGACAGGAGCCGGGGCACAGCCGGAGGACAGTTGCTGGGGCACAGCTGCCTGGGCTTGGCTGGCTGTGTCAGCGCCAAGTGACAGAGCCCGGAGCGCTGTTGTCCTCAGCCATGAAATGGAGCGGGCGCTGGGTGTGGTGACGCGCTCCCAACCTCCCAGCTCCTGGGGAGGCTGAGGCTGGAGGATGGCGGGTTTCAGCCCAGCCAGGGGCCACTTATGGAGGGGCTGGAGGGGGTGGCTCAGTGGCAAGGCGCCCTGGAACCAAAAAATCAAAATAAAAAGGAGCAAGTTGGGCCTCGGCCTTCGTGTTACAGCGTGGTTTTATAGCCCAAAGTAATTCATTGTTGCGACTGTGGTGAATTCCCTGCAGCCCGGCGCTGGGGTCCTATGGTGGTTAACAGAAGGCACCCCCAGCCGCCCCCACTTCCCAGGCGGAGGCTTTCCTGCTCGCCTGGATATGAGAAGCAGATGTGGGAGCGGATGGCCAGCAGCTCTGCTCTGACTCCCGTTTGGCTGAATTCCGAGTCCCCAGATGCGGACACCCTGGCCTGGTGGCTTCAGGATGGGAGGGGCCTCCCGGGCCTAGGGTTAGGGTGCAAGGGAACCCTCCCGGGCTGGGGCCTCAGCCCTGAAATCCTCCTTCTCCAGGCCCCTCTGTCCGTGCCATGCGTCCTGAGCCTCCAGGCCTGTTTCTCTATAAGCAGCCCCCGCCTGCCGGGTGCTGTGGAGCCTGGAAGGAGTTGGTGGGGCCCTGGGGACTGCAGAGCCCAGCCTGAGGTCACTGTGTGGTCCCTGGAGAAGGAAGTGTGGGAAGGCTGGCCAGGCCCTGTGGCCAGAGAGGAGGAAGCAGGCAGGGCTCTGAGCTCTAGGGAGGCAGTGGGGTTAGGGCCCCAGCCTCAGTCTATCCCCACAGGGAGAGGTAAGGTTGGGGAGACTCCTCAGTCTCCTCGGTGGGGCACTGAATTTAGACATAGGTGAATGCTCCGGACCCCCATGGCGGCCCCATGGCCCCCAAACTGTATGCATAGGGCTGAATCTGGGGTCCATATGCCCCCTGGGCAGTGAGTCACCTCCCCTTGGCCCAGGAAGTGACTCACCCGGCCCCTGGGTGCCCAGCCCTCACCCATACTGCCATCCAGGAGGCCCAGGCTTACTGAGGTCCTCGAGGTTCTGCCCCAGCGCTGGCAGGGACTCGATGGCGTCCTGCAGCCCTGGTGGGGGTAGCAGCCGCGGTCTCAGTCTGATCTGAGCGCATGGTGGCCACAGCGTCTTCCTGTGCGGGGAGCAGGGTAAGACGTCACTGCTGGGTCTGGGGAGCTCTGGGGCCCCCCTGGTGGTAGAGGCGGCAGGTATGCACGCGTCCCTGAGGGTGGGCTGGGCAGGCTGGAGCCCCTCAGAGCCAGGTTGGAGAGCTGGGACCGCACTGGACCACAGGCTGTTGGTTTTGTTTTCTGTTCTGCGGTGCTGGGAATTGAACCCAAGGCCTCACGCCGAGCTCCATCTGCAGCCCCTTTTTATCTATCTATCTATCTATCTATCTATTTATTTTATTTTTGGTACCAGGAATCGAACTCAGGACCTTGTGCTTGCCAGGCAGGTGCTGTACCGCTGAGCTATCTCCCTGGCCCCCTTTTTATTTTTATTTTGAGAGTGTCTTGCTATGTTGCCCAGGCTGGGCTTGCAGTTACAATCTTCCTGCCTCAGGCTCCAGAACACAGGCACAGGCCAGGAGAGCCCGCAGCTGAGCTGACTACCAACCCCCCCCACCCCTGCGGGCCCTACTGGGCTCCGGCCTCCCCATCTCCGTTCAGGATCCCCCGCTGTAGGTACAGGACAGAGCCCAGGGTCAGAGCCCAGGTCAGAGCCCACCTGTCCACCCCCTGAGCCCAGGCGGGGCGGCCCAGGCCTCAGATGCATTTCCCCAGGGCCTCCCACCCACTGACCTTGCCCTGACCCTTACAGTGCTGTGTGTCCTGCTGAGACTGTGGGGAGCTGCAGCCAAGGACAGCAAGGACGACAAGGGTGAGTCCAATTGCCTGGGGGCTGGGATCCCGGCGTGGGGCCCACAGCGGAGCCCGAGGGGACACCGGGCCCAGGGACAGGGGAGGTTGCATGGAAACTCAGGGCCGGGGTCTCCCCTCTGACCATGGTCTCTGCTCCCATAGGCTGTGTCTGGGGCTGCCCTCAAAACTCCAGATGTTGGAACAGCACCTGTCTCTGCAACCCTGGATTCCTTCCGAGTGAACCCTTCACCACCCACGGGGGCTCTTGCGACGGTAGAGGCTTGGGGACAAGGCAGGCAGGGAGGTGGGGGGTGAGGGGCATCACCAGGTGCAGGGGAACATAGGGAGAATTGGAAGGCACAGCCCTTGACCTCAGGACAGTCTACGTGAGAAGAGAGATGTTAGTGGTGAGGTACACCTGTAACCTGAGCACCCTGAGAGGCTGAGGCAGGAGGATTGCAAGTTTGAGCCCTGCCTAGGAAATTTAGGGACTCAGCAAAGTCTTATCTCACAATGAAGAAGTGTAAAATGGGCTGGAAGTGTAGTTAAGCATCCCTTGAGTTCAGTCCCCAGGATCACAAATAGAAGGGGCCAGGGATATAGCTCAGTGGCACAAACGCCTTCCTGGCAAGCATAAGGTCTTGCGTTCAACTCCTGGCACCAAAAATACCCAAAAAATAGCAGAAGGAAGGGGAGGAGAAGACTGAGAAGTATGGAGTGGAAAAGTGGCTTCCTGGAGAGAGAGAGGTGTTCAGCACACAGGCACAGGCCAGGAGAGCCGGTAGCTGAGCGTGACTACCATCCCCCTCGCCCCACCCCCACATGCCCTTGAGTCTGTACCTCAGGTTGTCCTAAGGACTGAGGAGAGGGATGCTGAGCTTCTTGCCTGTCCCTCACCTTGTCACTGTGCCCCGTGTCCAGATTTGGGGTGTCAGCCAGGGGACTGACATGAACAGAATGGACTGCACGAGCTTCAGGAATGGCTTGCTCTAGCTGCAACATGGCCTCTGCAACGCATGCCAAGATTTCTCCCAAAGGATTCACTCATCCTCGGGCCCCACGCTGAGGCTGGGAGCTGACCCTTTGTCCTGCTGTGTTGCAGACATCAACGAGTGTGGGCCTCCCGCAAAAGTGTCTTGTGGGAGATTTGCAGACTGTGAGAACACAGAGGGGAGCTACTATTGCGTGTGCAGCCCAGGATACGAGCTCATTAACAAAGCAAAATATTTCAGCAATGCGCAGGAGAACACGTGTCGAGGTAAGAACCTCCTGTGCCCCACGCCCACCCCTCCCAAGGTTGGGGGCACCAGAGCCACAGTGGCCAAGGGCTGGGCCCTGGTGACAGGTTCAATGCCTGGTGTGTGAGAAGGAACAGGTGTGCGTGGACCTGTCTCCCTGCACGGAGTGGCAGGCTGGTGCAGGGGAGGGCCCCGTCCCTCTGGCTGTGCAAATGACGTCACCAGCTTCACAGAAACACTGTTGAGTGACGTGTGGTGATGATACTGTGATTCTGTGCAAAGGATAAATAAAGAGGGGAAAGGGAGTACCTTTTTTTTTTTTTTTTTTAACATTCTGGGGATTGAACCTGTGGCCTGGGACTGAGCCATACCCCGGCCCGTTTTTTAAATCTTGAGGCAGGGTCTTGGTAAGTCACTAAGTTTCCAGTGCTGGGTTGAAACTTTCAGTCCTCCCTCCTCAGCCTCCCAAGCGCTGGGGCTGCAGGCGTGCGCCACCACACCTGACAACAGTAGCCTCATTTCTGTTCATTGTTCATGGACAGTTACTTGCCCTCTCTGTGCCTCCGTTTACCCATCTGTGAAAACAGGAACAGTGGCTCTTACCTTACAGAATTGCTGGGAAGGTAGGGCTGGGGATATAGCTCAGCGGCACAGTACCTGCCTGTCAAGCGCAAGGTCATGAGTTTGCTTCCTCGTACCAAAAAAAATTCTGAGAAGGTAAGTAAGATCTGAAGCTGTTCAGTGCTCATGGTTCATGGAAAGTGCTGTTAGCGATGGTCTGGGGACTTCATGTGTTGACTTATTCTTGTGGAGCTGGGGATGGAGCCCAGGACCTCATGCATGCTGTCAAGAGCTCACCACGGCGAACTTCTTGAGTCTTAGGGTCCGGTTTCTCCTGGATGGGCACCGTCCAGGCATGATCAGAGGGGCTTCAGAGCTGACTGGTTGTCCTGCTCAGGGGGAGACCCGCTCCCTGCACGTCACACACTTTGTCACTCTTAGGGGTGGATGGGAGCCCCTGTGGGTGTGGAAGCTGGGACTTTCCAGAGAGGGGTTAATGCAGAGTTGAGAGGTTAGGGAAGGGAGGCCGAGGCTGAGCCAAGGGTCCAAGAGGAGCTGCAACCCATGTCCCAGACCTGTTCCTCCCGCCTTGCTTGCACGCAGACAGCAGAAGACAGCAGAAAAGGGGACCTGCACCACAGGGGAGCTCTGTCTGCTGCACTGCTGAAGAATGTGGTCCTAAATCAGGAAAAGGCCCCACCTTTCCACATGGACACAGACGATGGATCAGTACCCTGTGGACCGGTGCCCTTGTGTAGTGAGCAAGCTGCACAACGGTGCACGCAGACCCTGGATACTCAGCATGGCCCAGCCGAGGGTGCTCAAGCCTTGAGGACTGGGTGGTGAGGTTGCTGATGCTGCTGTTAGAAACAAGCCAGCATGGATGAGGAGGACTGCGGCTGGGCACAGAGCTGCATGGTCAGGGGCAAGGTGACACGGCTCCTGAGCCTCTCGGCGGGTGACCCAGAGCAGTTTGCTAGACTGGAGCAGCACCTAACACGAGGCCCTATCTCATCGCTGAAGGATGCATCTGCCTGTGTCATAACCCTGGGATGGCTGGGACTTTCTCTGAGTGTCATAGGTGCTCTGAATACCTGGTCCCCTGTGTGGTCCCCAAGACCCAGAACCCTCCACTTCCAGGAGGTCAGAACACTGCATCTATTTGCATCTTATTTGCATAAGCTGGAAGGGGTGGTGCCCAGGATGCTCACGAATGCACATTCCAGCTAGCTTGGTGCCTTGTTGCCATTCCCAGCCACAGCCAGGACTTCGCCTGCCACTTTAGGCTCTGCCACGCCTAGAAACTTCCTTGACCTCCCACTCACCGCAGACTCAGGGACCCAGGCTGGACCCTCAGGAGGAAGGACAGAGGGTATGCACGCAGCCCCTGCGCCATCCTGCCCAGGTCCCCATCCCAAAACCCGAGTCATTCATCCTGCTGGAGGCACACGAGGAAGCTGGGCCAGGTCAGGTGGGGTGGCATCGAGGCCTCACGCAGCATGAGGGGTAGAGGACACTGGACTGTGGACCACAGCATGAGGGCAGCTCTACAGCACAAGGACAGAGGTGGAAGCCAGGCGCCAGGTCTGCATCCTGGTGGGAGGTGACCCAGCGATGACAACAGCTTGACACCCATCCCATCAGCACCTGGTTTTTGTCCTGGCTGCCTGGAGTTCGCACAGGGCTGGAAAGCGGATTGTCACCACCAGCTGCCTCTGTGGGGATCATGGAGAGGACCTGGCTGGGCGCTGTGGCCTGACGCCCACATCGGGGTCCTTGCTCTGTGTCCCTGCAGTTGAGACTGTTGGGCCCTGACTCAGGGCATCTCTGTCTACCTCCATGGAACTGGTGGGGGTGACAGCACTGTCCAGCAGGTTACCACGATTCTGAGGGGTGCTCAGGCGTGGGACAGGAGCCCTGGTGGAATGAGGTCACAGGCCACCACTCTGAGCCAAGATGGGCTGCTTGGGAACGTGGATCTCCCCTGCACTCAGGGAGGCCCATGTGGGCTGGGACACGAGTACTGGTGATGCCCTGCTACTGCTGGGCGCTGCCTGGGGTGACAGAGGGTGCTGCGGCTGTGGCTGGGAGGCCTTGGCTGCTTCTGGCCACATTTGGACAACAGGGTCTGGGCCACCACAGTCACCATGGGTTGCTTCCGTGAGAATTGGAAGAGGCGCCACAACCCAGGGAGGAGACAACAGAGTCCTCCAGATGCTTCAGTGCCAGGAAGCCTGGCCAGCTCCCAGCAGAGACACTGCCCACAGCGGCAGCACCTCCCCTCTCCTTCCAGATGTGCACCAGACAACACAGGACTGCAGTCTGCCGGGGCCGTAGCTGCTTGGATGATGATGGCAAATGCACCTGTGTTTGCCCACCGGGGTTTAAGTTCACCCCAGAGGGCCCGAGGCAGTGCACAGCGGGAGGCCCAGGGGAGGTGGCGGCCTGCTGGAGGAGGGTGGAGAGCAGCAGTTCCCACAGTGCTTCCTGGAAGGTCTCATCCGGGGACAAAGAAGGGTGGGGACTCAGGGGCACAGGGTGCCCTGTGGAGTTCCCCAGATGTCGCCACTCCCCCATGGTTACCTATGAGTAGAAGAAAGTGTTGCTCCCAGTCCTAAGAAGGGCAGCCGCCGCCATGGCCAGGAGGGAGCAGACCTGTGATCAGGAGGTCCAGCCGTGGGCATTCAGTTTCTGTCCCTGTTTCACTTCTTAAAAACTGAAGAGACTCCCTGCAGTGCCCCTTGCAGGGAGGCCCCCACTGCAAGGCGCTCCCGAAGGTAGAGCTAAAGGGCACCAGGTTGTGGCACATGCAAGAAAGAGCCTCATTTGGGGGCAGTGACGAGTGGGTGGGGGGTGCTGACTCGAGTGGGCGGGGGGGTGCTAACTTGGGGGAAGTGTGAACCAGTCAGGCTGGCTCTGATGGCCTGGCTTTGTGCTCAGATGTAAACGAGTGCCTCACCGGACGAAGCTCATGCCACCAGTCCACCCACTGCATCAACAATGCCGGCGGCTATCAGTGCAAGTGCCGCCAAGGGTGGCGGCCCGTGCCTGGGTCTCCCAATGGCCCGAACAACACCGTCTGTGAAGGTCTGCAGCCCAGATCCCAGAGTCACAGGATCCTGGTCCAAATACCTGGTCACTTGTTAAATCAAGCAGAACGGGGCTGGAGGAGACTCCTGTGCCAGGCACTTAGCCTCCCAAGCTAGATGGGAAAAGACCATGGGATCTGGGGGAGGGGGGCAGCCTGAGAATTGAGGCTTCTGGGGCCCCCGGGTGGCACCTCACTAACCGGGAGGGAAGTCTTGGTATTTTTACACCCTGCACACCTGCACGGGGCCAGCCTTCTGGATGCGGCTCCTCTCCGCACTTGGCTTGACCCAGTGGCCACCCCCTCCAGGGTGCGTGGTCACCAGGTGGCAGCATCTCCCGCAGAGCCACCACTGTCCAGAAGCAGGGGTAGGAGTGGGGAGGGGACAGGCTCTATCTCGGTTGGGACAGAGCCTGACCCCCTGGTCTGTGTCCCCAGAGGTGGATGAGTGTGCTACCGGGCAGCATCAATGCCACAACTCCACCATCTGCGTCAACTCCGTGGGGTCGTACAGGTGCCGCTGCCTGCCAGGCTGGAAGCCGCTCCCTGGGTTCCGCAGCGGCCCACACAATACCACCTGCCAAGGTTTGACTGACCTGACCCTAGAATATCTGCCACCTACCCCCACAAAACTCAGCTTCAAAACTCAGCTTCATGAGCCCCGTCCTGTTTCCAGCAGAGGTCCTTTTCCCAGTCTGGTTCCCAGTCTGGACCCTGCTCCCCGGGACCCACAGCAAGGTGAGCGGCCCAGCAGACCAGAAGGTGGAAACCCCTCCACACATGCGTGCCACGCCCCCGTCCCCCGCCCCCCTCCCATACTCCCCGACCCTCAAGGTTGGCTGATACCTGTGCAACTTCCCACAGAGTCTCTCCCTCTTCTTGGACAAAGTCCAGAATCTGAGTCGAGACTTCAAGCCCCAAAAGGCTGAGCAGACCATCAAGGTAAGGGCAGAACCCAGGGGGCACCCAGGACAGCATGGGAGACAGGAGGCTTCGGTGTGGGTGGAGACAGCCCTCAACCCAGGAGGTGGGACTGGAGTCTGACACACTTGTGTGCAGGACATACAGACACATAGGTGCCTTTCACACACACAAGGGGGTAGCAAAAAGCAGCAGACCAGAGCAGATAAGAACCACATAGTTGGAGTCTGGTAATATGCATCCCTATAATCTCTGCTACTAGAAAGGCTGAGGCAGGAGGATCACAAATTCTGGCCCAGCCTGGACGACTTAGCAATTCAGAGAGACCCTGTCTCAAAATATAAAGGAGGTGGAGATGCAGCTCAGGGCAAAAGCCCCACATTCGATGCCTAGGACTGGAAAGGAGAACTGAAGCTGAGGCCACAGAGTTCAAATCTCCTGGGCGCTTCTTGCTGTGTGAGCTCAGGCAAAAGACCTCCCCTCTCTGGATCCATTTCCTCATCTGTAATGCAGCAGGAAAGTGTGCCTCACTAATAATCAGTGTGAAGTTTTAATAAACCCAGCTAACAGAACAGAGATTCTATTCACACTACAGAGCCTGCACAGAGGAAACATAATTAAGGAAGTTTTAGCCCAATAGAAATAGGTAAAGAGAAAAAGAGCTGGGCACAGTGGCAACTCACCTGTTAATCCCAGCATTCTGGGAGGCTGAGGCAGGAGGACTGAAAGTTCCAGACCAGCCTACAAAAAAAATTTTTTTTGGTCTTTTTGATGTAGGGTCTTGCTATGCAGTTCAGCCTGGTCTTGAACTCTCAATGATATTCCTGCCTCAGCCTCGCAAGTGCTGGGATTACAGGCGTCCATCACCACACCCAGCCGGCCTATAAAATTTAGCAAGTTATAGAGACCTTGTCTCAAAGTAAAAAATAAAGGGCTGAGTATGTGGCTCAGTGCAAAGCTCTGGGTTTAGACCTCAGTCAAAAGAAAAGAAAAAAACAGGAAATATAATATGACCTACTCCCATCACATTAATTATTCTAGTAGCTACGTATTTTTACCATTTTTTTTTAATAGTACTGGGGATTGAACTCAGGACCTTGCACTTGCCAGGCAGGCGCTTATGCCACTGAGCTATATCCCCAGCCCTAGCTACGTATTTTTAAAATACTATAAAAAATGACAGGTGTGGTGGTGCACACCTGTAATCCCAGCACTCGGGAGGCTGAGGCAGGAGGATCTTTGTGAGTTCGAGATCAGCCTGGGCTACAAAGTGAGCTCAAGACCAGCCTGAACTGCATAGCGAGTCCCTGTCTCTAAAAGACCAAAAAATAAATAAATAAAATACTATAAAAAATAAGTGAAATTAATGTTCAGAGTAAGGGCTGGGAGTATGACTCCACTGTAGAACACTTGCCTGTATATTAAAGACTTTGGTTCCCAACACGGGGGGGGATATATATATATATATGTATATATATGTACACACATATATATATACACACACACACACATATATATATATTTAACCCAACAGATCTAAAATATTACCCATTTCAACATGGAATGATTTTCAGATTTTTTTTCTTTCTTGAGACAGGGTGTTGCTATATACTTCAGGTTGGCCTTGGACTCACTGTGTAGCCCAGGCTGGCCTCAAACTTGCAGCAATCTTCCTGCCTCACCCTTCCAAGTGCTGGGATTACAGGCGTGCTCCACTGTGCCTGACTCAAACTAAGTGTCTGTGCTCTGATGTGTGCCTGACGCTTCAGAGCAGGCCCCAGACAACCTTCGAGGCCTTGGTGGCCCAGCTGGCTCATAGTGCCTGCCCCACACAGCTCAGTTAGAAGCCGGCCTGGTGGGCAGTGAGTCTGGCTGGATGCTGCGACCCACATGTCCCAGGCACACACTTGCTGTCCTTCCTTGTGTGCTGGCTACTACATGGCAGTGATGACCCCCAAGGCTGGGTCCCCAGCGTGCTCCCTGACGGTAGGTGAGGGCTGTGTCCTGGTTGTGGTTCCATCTAACATCTCTGCCACCCCTCATACCCAGAAACTCGTTGAGGCGATGGATGGGCTGCTGGAAGCCCCAGGGGACATAAAGGACCTGTCCCTGCGAGACCAGCACCTGGTGGCCACCTGGCTGCTCTCGCAGCTTGAGCACACCCTGAGGTCCCTGGCCCAGGCCCTGCCCGAGGGCGGCTTCACATACTCATTCCCCTCCAGCACAGGTGAGGCTCCCCCTGCCCTACCCCCCACACCCTGCCCCAGCCTGTACCCTGTGTCCCCAATCTTTGCCACCTCCCCTCAGAGATGTCCCTGATCGTCAAGGAGAACGGTAGCGGAAATGTCACTGTGGGCCAGAGCCACGCACGGATGCTGCTGGACTGGGCTGTGGTAACAGGAGCAAAGGACTCAAGTGAGGGCCAGGGATGAGACAGAGATGGTCAGGGTTGGACCTGAGAAAAATTTAAGCCATCATTGGAGGGATGGGGTCTGAGGTGGGGCGCCTCGGGTGGGAGTCTGGGGCACAGAGATCAAGGGTGTGAGGTGCAGTGGCAGTGTGTCCACCCTCAGGCCCTGCCGTGGTGGGCGTCCTGTCCATCCAGCACATGGAGGAGCTGCTGGCCAATGCCCCCCTGGCCCTGGAGCCCGAGAAGCTAGTGCAGCTGACAGAGACCCACGAGAGACCCGTCCACGGGGCGCGGGCCACACTCCTCTCAGCCGTCAACTCTGTCTTTCTGAGCAACACCAACACGGACCAACTGGCCTCCCCTGTCACCTTTGCTTTCTCCCACCGTGTGAGTCCCCAGGAGGAAAGGGAAAGGCCCTACTGCCCATTCCATAGACAAGCAGAAGTGCCCCAGGGCCTTTGCACTGCTATGTCCCTCTGCCTGGGGCTTTTTGCCCATGTCATGCAGTCTTTTATATGTTTTTAGTATTTGTTCAATTATCACCTCACTAGGCCTTTGCCAACTTCATTTAAAATTACTGAGTAGAGCTTGCTGGTCCACACCTGCAATCCCAGCACCTGGGAGGCTGAGGCAGTATTTCAGGTTTGAACCTAGCCAAGGCAACTCTAAAGATCCTGTCTCAAAGTAAAATTTTATAAGGGCTGGGGGTGCAGCTCACTGATGGAGCACCTGCCTAGCATGCACAAGCCAGTCCCCAGCACTGAGAAACAAAAGCAGATGATTGGCTGGGTGTGATTGGGCATGCCTATAATCCCAGCACTCAGAGGTGGGCTGCTGAGTTTGAGGCCAGCCTGGGCTACAAAGTGAGTTCAAGGCCAGCCTGAGCTTCATAGCAAAAGCCTGTCTCAGACACACACAAACCCAACGACCTGGAACTGCAGCCTGCGCCCCTATTGCGCCCATGGCATTCACTGCCTTCTAGCGCATTGTCCACTTTAGTGTCAGGTTTTTTTTTTTTTTTTTTTTTTTTAGTGTCAGGTTTATGACCTGTCATCTGTTCCCAGTACTGCCATGGCCCCATAGGGCAAACATGTCTGCCCTTTTCACTGAGCTGTTCCCAAGCCTGGTGCACCTAGGGCACTCAGTAAAGGTCACTGTGTAAGGAGAAGTAGCCTCCAGGAGTTCCAGGCCAAACTCTGACAACCCCGTGTCCAACAGCCGGAGGAACCTGAGACAGAGCTGATCTGTGCCTTCTGGAAGAGCGACAGCAGCTGGAACGGACATTGGGCCACCACAGGCTGCCGGACACTGGGCAGCGGGAATAACAGCACCTCCTGCCAGTGTGACCACCTGAGCAGCTTCGCTGTCCTCATGGCCCACTACCAGGTGGAGGTGAGCGCTGCCCCCCCCACCCAGCCACTCGTGCTGCCAGGTCGGGAGACCCAGGCGCCCATAGAACCCGCCCACCCGCTGCCCTAGGACTGGAAGCTGTCCCTGATCACCAAGGTGGGGCTGTCGGTGTCGCTCATTTGCCTGCTGTTGTGCATCCTAACCTTCCTGCTGGTGCGGCCAATCCAGAGCTCGCGCACCACAGTGCACCTACACCTCTGCATCTGTCTTTTCCTGGGCTCCGCCATCTTCCTGGCTGGCATTGAGAACGTAGGCGGCCAGGTAAGCCCCGCCCCCCGCCCCCTCTGTGCTCCCACCTGACCAATGAGAGCGAGCCCAGAGTGTGCAGCCCTGCCCCGTTCACAGCAGGCCCTGCCCATGGCCCTCCCGCCCACCTAGCTGCTCAGGCTTTCCGAGTGCAAAGCCAGTCTTCACCCAGCCCGCCCCCACCAGCATGTGTAGGGCGCACGCTCTGGAGCCTGGCTCCGCCTCCCCGGGGCCTGCGGCAGGGGATTGGTTGGGCGGCTCACGCTCCGCCGGATTTAGACCGCACCCGCTACACCTGCAGGTGGGGCTGCGCTGCCGCCTGGTGGCGGGATTGCTGCACTACTTCTTCCTGGCTGCCTTCTGCTGGATGAGTCTGGAGGGTGTGGAGCTCTACTTCCTTGTGGTACGCGTGTTCCAGGGCCAGGGCCTGCCCACGTGCTGGCAGTGTCTGATCGGTTATGGCACACCCTTGATCGTCGTGGCCATCTCGGCGGCGGCCAATAGTTCAGGCTATGGCCACAAGGCTCAGTGAGTGGCAACACTGGGGCTGCGGTGGGGCAGCTGGTAGGGACTACTGGCTTCACTGACCACCCCTCTCCCCCAGCTGCTGGCTGGACCCGAAGAAAGGCTTCCTCTGGAGCTTCCTGGGACCGCTGACTTTGGTCATCCTGGTAGGTGCCCCCCGGCCCCGCCCCCTGCCACTGCCTCCACTCCCCTCTAACTGGTATCTGTGCCCACAGTGCAATGCTGTCATCTTTGTGGTCACTGTGTGGAAGCTTACACAGAAGTTTTCTGAGATCAACCCGGACATGAAGAAATTGCAGAAAGCAAGGTCAGGAGGGTTGGTGGAAAAGTGGCCCGGAGCTGGGGTCTCCTCTGTTCCAGGCTCACTGCAGCTGCCTCTGTCTCCCCAGGGTGGTGACCATCACCGCAGTGGCGCAGCTCTTTGTGCTGGGCTGCACCTGGGGCTTTGGCCTGTTCCTCTTCAGCCCAGAGAGCTGGCACAGCACAGTGCTGGCCTACGTGTTCACAGTGCTCAACTGTCTGCAGGGCACCTTCCTGTTCGTGCTACACTGCCTGCTCAACAAGAAGGTGAGGCACAAAGACCACGCTGTCAGGACGCCAGGGTGCAGGCTGGTGGGTACCTCCCCTGATCTGACCTGGCCTTGGCCGCAGGTGAGGCAGGAATACCTGAAGTGGGCCTGTGCAGTTACCGGGAACAAGTACTCAGAGTTCGCCTCCTCCACGGGCAACAGCAGCCAGCAAACCCGAGTGAGAACTAAACCTGGGGCACGGGGATGCTGGGGACCCCAGATGGCTCAGGCCTCATGGCTCCTCTCCTCCAGGCCCTCAGGCCATCAGAGTCCGGGATGTGAAGGCCAGGCTTCCTCCTGTGTGCTGACATCCTGTTCCACCACGGCAGTCCTGAACCTTGGGCTGCATGAAGTGCAGAGGGCACAGCAGCTGCTCCTGAACCTGAGAACACGCAGGAGTGGCAGACAGACCTGCCCCTGGCTGCCTTTGCCACACCCCCGCTGTGACCTGATACACCAGGACAGGCCAGGCAGGGCACAGGCTTGGGGCCCTGCCTCAACCTGCCCATTCGCCCTCAGCTGTCTGCCAAACCAGAAAAGACCAGGGGCACAGGTTCAACTTCCCTACGCTAGGACTGATGTCATGGCCAGAGTGCTGGCCATGCCAAGGTTCACGGTACAGAGGCCGCTGCCTGCATGAGTGCACAGTGGCCTCACATTTTGAAGGTTAGGTTGTTGTTTCGTTTTATCTGTATAAACTTTTCAATGTTGACACTTAAAATTAAATATCACACTGATACAGAAGGTGGCACTGCTCACTGGTAGAAGGGCTCTCTGGGGATGAACCAAAAAAAAGACAAAAACAGTGTACAAACCAGGTTTTCATAATAAAAATGTATTCTTAACACAAATCTACAGCTTTTGAACAGTAGAAAGAGACTGTCGTTTGGAGGACATGCATGTGGGAAGGAGGCAGCGCAGAAATGGCCTTCCAGGAGCGTGGTTACCGACTCTGCTCAGCGCAGAAATGGCCTTCCAGGAGCGTGGTTACCGACTCTGCTCAACTGTGAAGACAGGAGGCAGTGAGGAGAGGTCTTTGTTCCAGAGCCCCAGGAGGCCCTGTCCAGGCTACTTACTGTATGTGGAGATGTCAATCTCTTCTGGAAGTTCAGCCACATTGACTTCAAACCGGTCTTGAACATCATTAAGAATTTTGGCATCGCTTTCATCAGATACAAATGTGATGGCCAGGCCTTTGGTGCCAAAGCGACCTGCTCGGGCCACCTGCAGGGCAACAGGATGGGGTCAGGCAGTGGATAAACCAGGCCCAGTGCCCACCTTCTGGCTTCTGGGGGGGCTGTGGTGAGAGACCAGCCTGTGGGACCCACCCGGTGCAGGTACGTGTCTGAGT
Source organism: Dinomys branickii (assembly GCA_004027595.1). Taxonomy (NCBI): domain Eukaryota; kingdom Metazoa; phylum Chordata; class Mammalia; order Rodentia; family Dinomyidae; genus Dinomys; species Dinomys branickii. The sequence continues at coordinate 65,326 of PVLD010004052.1, forward strand.
CTTCAGGCATGTCATAGTTGAAGACGATGTTGACACGCTCAATGTCCATCCCTCGTCCAAACAGATTGGTGGCCACCAGGATCCGCCTCTGGAAGTCCTTGAACTGCTGGTAGCGTGATAGGCTGGGTACAGAAAGACGACAGGAGGCCATCACACAAGGGTCCTAGCACCCTATGCTGGGCACTGCTCCCTGGCTGCACAGCCAACCAGCACTCACCGCTCCTCCTGCACCATGCCTCGGTGAATGGCGATGGCTGGGAAGTTCTGCTCCACCAAGAGCTGGGCCAGAGCCATGCAGCGCTGCACCGACTTCACGAAGATCACCACCTGTAGGGAAGAATGTGGTCAGCCAGGTGCCCCTCCAAGACCACAAAGCCTGGGCCTGTGGCAGGCGAGGCATCACCTGGTTAAACTCTAGCACATCTAGGAGGTCGAAGAGCTTGCGGTTCTTCTCGCTGTCCTTGAGCTTCACGTAGTACTGCTGCAGGCCATGCAGCGTGAGCTTGGTCTCATCGTCTACAAACACCTCCATGGGCTGTGTGGGAGGGAAGCAGGAGGGGCGTGCAGGGCTCACTCGGGGTCACGGTGCCTGCCCGGAACCTTGCAGCCAGCTGGCTCCTTGCGGTGGTGCTTCCCAGAGAGCCTGCAGCACCCAACCTCCGCACAGCATTCTACCAAAGCTGGACGGAGGCTCGGGTGAGCGCAGGCATGGACCACGCTCAGCTCCCAGCAAGATAAAACAGGGCAAGGCGGGCACCTCTGCAGCCTCCCAGCATCCTCCGTGCCATGAGGGCAGAGTGGGCGTCGTGGCTTGGCCCAGGCCCCTAGGTAGGGCCGAAGCTGCTGCGCTGAGGTCACGGCCACCACAGGCGGGCGTCACCCTACTCACATCCTGCATGAACTTCCTGCAGACTGGCCGGATCGCCTTGCTCAGGGTGGCGCTGAACATCATGCACTGCTTCTCATGGGGTGTCAGGCGGAAGATCTCTTGCACATCCCGCCTCATATCTGCGAAGGGCAAGAAACCTGGGCTGAGCGCCTGCCAAACCACAAGCACCCCCAAAAGGGCCCAGACCCTCCCAGCCTGTGCCAGGATGATGCTGGCAGGGCAACCAGGCCAGTGAACGGCAGGTGTGGCGCAGAGTCCTGGTGCCTGAAGGGCTGGACTCGGGTAGGGAGCGCAGGTGCGCGAGGAGCTGCGTTCCACTTACATGGCCTGCTTGGGCAGCTGGGCCACTGCGCCTCGAGCCACACTTCAGGGAGGGGAGCCTGAGGCAAAGAAGCCACTGGATGAAGGCTGCACCTTGTGGGACACAGCCCCATCTCCCACCACCCACAGGCTCACTGGGGCATACACACTGCCAAGAGTCAGTGGTTCCTCTGGGCCCTGTAGTCCCACTAAGCTCAGGCTCAGGGGAAGCAGGTCAGTGGCCAAAACCAGAGTCTCCTCTAGACCACCAACAGGAGATTTGTGCTCTGGCCAACTTGTACAACCCAGTGTGGGGCCTGCAGCCTGCTGCCAACACCCTCAGACTGACTCTGGGCCTGTGGGGGTGGGAGATGTGGCCCTGGGGTCTGACAGGATGCTCACCCAACTGCTCCAACATCTTGTCACACTCATCCAACACAAAGTGCTTCACATTCTTCAGGTTGAGGCTCCTGTTCCGCACAAGTGCCAGGATCCGGCCTGGGGTTCCCACCACGACATGAGGGCAGTTTCTCTTCAGCACTTCCTCATCCTTCTTGATAGAAAGACCGCCAAAGAACACAGACACCTACAAGCACACAGGCAGTTGCCTCCATTTGTGGGGCTGCAGGTGTGCACTGTACAGCATGCTGACACTCCAGCATGGCGGCCCCCAACAATACCCACATGCAGCCCAGGTTCCTCAGAACCAGGAAGGCCTGCAAGCCTGGTGCCAGGGAAAGGCAGCCCAGGCTGGGACCAGCACAGTCCCCTGGGGTCATGAATAATTCATCAGGCTCTTAAGGAGCCTAAAACCACAGGAAACCCCAGAGGCAGTGGCTCCAGCCAAGCTTGGTTGATGCTGCTGGCTGGGCCAGAGCTGAGGTGGTACCAGGCAGCCCAGGGCTCACCTTGACACTGGGCATGTACTTAGAGAAGCGCTCATACTCCTTGCTGATCTGGAAGGCCAGCTCCCTTGTGTGACACATGACGAGGACTGACACCTGTGAGTGGACGGGAGACAGCATCCTTGTGGGTGGTGTCCCAAACCCAGAGCCCCCTACCCCATCAGTCCCCACCTGCAGAGCACCCAGGTCACAAATGCCCAGTCCCAGCACTGTGCACCCCCGCCCCATACCCTGACCTAGTACCTGCAGCAAGGTCTTCCAGTGATGGAAGACAGGCTGGTGGTTGCTGTTAGACCGGCCCAGCCAACATGCTGCAGGCCCCATGCCAGACCTCCAGCTGTTCTCTGCTTGAGGCTGCCAGATATCAGGGCCTCATCAGCACCGCCCACTAAGTCCCGGCCTTCACAGTCTACCTTGAGAGAGGATGGGAACCCACGTAACTCTTTTCTTTCTTTGTGCTGGGCATGGAGCCAGCCCACATGCAAGGCTACCGCTGAGCTACGTTTTCAGCCCCGTAGCTGTCCTGATGTGGTACACAATGCTGGTGAGAGCACCAGTTGGCACAGTTCCCCTTTGGAAAGCACACAGTATCAGTCTGTCATTGTGGCCCACTGCTGTAATGCCAGCACTCAAACAGGCTATGCCAGGAGGATTCTAAGTTCCAGCACAGCCTGGGGTGTAAAGCCTCTGAGTGCAGGCTCCAGAACCATAAACAAACTGGGCATGTAACTCAGTGCAAAGGCTGTAGGCTCAACTCCCAGCCCCACCCAAGAAAAAGTATCCACCAGGGAGGAGGCAACCCTTATCTCTGGCAGTAAGCTGCCCGTACTTGACAGTTCTGATTTCTCAGTATTTCCTGATGTCAGAGCCCGAAGTGTGGAAGCAGGAATGTCACCAGGGAAGCACAGCTCTGCCTCCACGGGGGGGGGGGGGGGGGGGGGGGGGGGGGGGGGGGGGGGGGGGGGGGGGGGGGGGGGGGGCCTGGGAGGGAGGCACCCACCTGGCCATTGACAGGCTCAATCTGCTGTAGGGTGGCCAGCACGAAGACCGCCGTCTTGCCCATCCCAGACTTGGCTTGGCACAGGACATCCATGCCCAGGATGGCCTGCGGGATGCACTCATGCTGAACTGTGGGAGAAAGTGCTTGTGAATGGCAGAGAACGGGCAGGGTGGCCGAGGCCCTCGAGATGGGGTCAGGAACTCTGAAACCAGGCTGCAGCTTCCAACTCCGCATGGCAGAGCCCTGCTGCAGAAAGTGACATGGCCATCACAGGTTACGTCTTGAGGGTGGGCAGAGCTGGTGTGGGACACAGACCCAGGCAGGGCCATGGGGAGGCATACCCTCTGAGGGGTGCTCAAAGCCACAGTCCACGATGGCCCTCAGGAGTTCTGGCTTCAGCAGGAAGTCCCGGAAGCCGGAGCTGTGGATGGAGACGTAGGAGCCCTTCACGTCTTTCTTTGGAAGTGTGGGAGTGTTCTCGGAAGGAGCCTGGGGCTCTTCATCTTCCTCATAATCCAGAAGCTCATTTTCCCCGTCCTGTTCTGCCATACTGCTGAGAGCAGAAGAGAGGAAGGGCTGAGGGCAGTGACTGGAGCACAAGCAGGAAAAGCCACCCACCCAGGGAAGAGGCAGCACCAGCCTGGGAGGCAGAGCACATGGATGTGGCAGCTGTATGGCATCCTTGGGTCCCTCTGCTCCACCACCAGCTCCAGTGTGCAAGGCCTCCAGCTCAGGCTCCTGTTCCCTCTCCACTGCTTTCTTCTAGCCCATGTCTGGCCCCAGGCCCACACGCAGGCCCTTGCCACGGGAGAAATTGCTGTTCCTCAGCACTGCGGGTTGTGGCCCAGTGCTAGGTGCTGTCCTGCGCACAGGAGTCCGCGGGTTCCACACCCCCCCCATACCATCCTCTCAGCACCCTGGCCTCTATCACCTCCCTGACCCCTGCTTAGGCACAGGACCCTTTGACCCAAGCCTCTGAGCGTGGCCACTGGCTTGGGGCAATGCTCTGGTGCATGTCTGCACGAATGTCCTTCCTGACACCTGAGCCTCAGCCTAGAACACCCCAGGCCCTGTACCAGCATATCACCTGCCTCATCCCTGTGCCAGGACCCACCAGGCCTAGATGGGGACTTACAGGGCAGCTGCTGCGCGCTGCAGGAAAGGGAACAGGAGCCAAGCAGGCGGAGTGAGCCAGCCCCATTTCCCTGTTCCGTGTGGTCTACACAGGGGAGTAATTAAGTGCTTTCCTGAAAACCTCCCATGGGCCCAGCAGGGAGGAGTAACTCAGCCAATGGAATCAGCACGAGGAGCCCCGCCCCCTGCAGCACACAGCCGGCCAGGAGCCAATCCCGCTCACCTGCTTCCTATCTCCCAGCCTTGACTTGAGGCCCCTAAACCCAGGAGGGGCCCTTGTCACTCCTCCTGTCACCTCCCCGGCCCTAGGCTTTAACCACCGCTGCGCTAATGCTCTCTCGTCTCCAGCCCACCTCTCCCCTGGACTCTGGGCCAGGCTCAAGAGCTGCGTCCTACACCTCTTCCCCCACTGGCTTGCACCCCACCTTGGACAGCGCACCCCATTCTCACACTGTCTTCCCTCTCGCCCTCCCGTCCAATTGGCCAGCAAACCCTACCCACCGGGCCAGCTATGTCCATCTGGCCACTTCTCACTGGTCCCAAGCTGCTACCACCTTTTTTTTTTTTTTTTTTTTTAAATAGAACAGCTCTGCTGCAATATTCACATGCTCTGTAATTCACCAAGCAGAGCACACAATCCAGTGGGTCTCAGTGCAGTCACAGACACAGGCAGTCATCACCACAGCCAGCTGTCACTGCCTCAGAAGTAAGCATCTGCACATTTTAGTTTTCATCCCATCCCTGGAACCAATCTGCTTTCTGCTCTACAGATGTCCCCGTTCCAGACCATGAGAGCAGTGTCACCCACTATGAAGTCTGTGTCTGGCTTCTCTTGCTATCATAATCTTGAGATTCATTTACATTATAGCACTAAATTACATTATAGCACTAAATTACATTATAGCATTAATAACCGTGTTTTGTTCTTTTTCATGACCAAATAATATTCCTTCATGGGAGCAAACAGCATTTTCTAACTTGGGTGCCATCAATCATGTTTTTTGCCACATTATACTCATCTCTCTCCCTGGCTCCCTGTGCCCATTCTCTAACCCTCCAGCCACAGTAGCCAAAGGTAGACTATTAAAGCTAAGTCAGAGTGGAGCATGGGTGGTGCCTACCTGTAATCCCAGCACTGCAGAGGTTGAGGCAGGAGAACTGAAAGCTCAAGCCCACCCTAGACAATTTATCAAGACCTTGTCCCAAACAAAAAACTTTTTAAAAGGCTGGGGATGTAATTCAGCCCAAAGGCCCTAGATTTACCCCCTGTACTGCAGATTAACCGAAGTCAGATCAGGCACAGCAGGCACTGCTCTTGTCAAAACCAACCAATGAGCTGGGCATGGTAGCATATGCCTGTAATTCCAGCACTCAAGAGGAGGCTGAGGCAGGAGGATCATTGTGAGTTTGAGGCCAGCTGGGGCTACAAAGTGAGTTCAAGGCCAGCTTGAACTGCATGGTGAAACCTTGTCTCAAAAAGACCGAAAAAAAAAAAAAAAAGAATGAAGTAGAATCCAGGCATTAAGGCAGTTTCACATCTTCAGATCTCTCACCAGCCCCAAGGATTCTTATTGGCAGAAAAATAGAAAAGATTCATTTCTCAGGCACCAAAAAAAAGAACAGGAACTAAAAAGGATCAGTCCAAACGGTACTTCTGGGGTACCTTCTGGGGTATGACAGAATGGCTGGCTGGCCAAAGTCGAGGCAGCACACAAAGCTGGGAGGGCTGGTTAGCTCTGGGGATTTGTACTGCATTTACTAAGCTATAGGGAATTGATTAGGTTTCAGAATGGAGTGACGGATGGGAAAACACAAAAACAGTCAGGAAATGAAAGGGAATTAACCAGGGCACCAAGTAGCAGACAGAAGGAGGGGCACTGAACAGGTTGGGCCTTGCCCTGGGTGATACACACTGAAGACGTAGTCAGCTACTCTAGGTTCCCAGTATGGGTGACCAAGAGTGTCTGCTTATTTTGCAGTACTGGGAACTGAACCCACAGCCTTTGCAATGAACTACATCCACTACTTTTTTTTAAATTTTTTTGTGTTTTTGAGACAGGGTCTTGTAGTTCAGGCTGGCCTTAGGCTCACTATGCAGCCCAGCCTCCCCTCGAACTCACAGCAATCCTCTTGGTTCAGCCTCCCAGAATGCTAGGCATTCGTGCGCCAGTACACCGGGCCTGACAGGGTATCCTTCAAAGGCAAAAAGGGACCCAGCGATGGTCTTTCGTGCTGATGGGGAGAAAGATTTGAGGCACAAAATTTTCAGTGGCAAAACGCTTGCCTAGCAGGCAAGTGCCCACGTCCCATCCCCAGAACGACAAAAAGTAATCAAGAAAAAAAAAATCCAGTACGTCGCTGGCCAGGATCTAAAACTCAAAACTGAAAGAGACAGGGCTCGGAGGCCCACTCTGGACAGGTGAGGACCCAAGAACCTAGGACTTGGATACTGTCAGCCAGCTAAGTGACAGCGCAGTCCTGCCCAGCCCACCCGCGCCCTCCAGCGCACCCGGGGTCGCCTTCCCCTCTAGGGTCTGCTCCCTACCAGGGACTCCTGCCTTCCGAACAGGGCTGTTTTGTCCCAAGTCCCTGAAACCGGAATTCCCTAAACAAGGGGCAAGACCAGGGAAGCTTGGGGAAGGGCCAGTATGCCCCGCCTGAAAGCGCCGGCTTCTCCATCGCGACCCTACCCCCGGCGCCACCCCGGGGTCTGTCCCCAGGCCGCACGAGGCGGCCTTTGGCTCCACTCGGGCCGGGAACAGACCGCAAGGCGCCATGACGCCCCTCCCGGAAGCACCCAGAGCCCTGAGCTCCGTCCGCCAGCCCGCTCCAGCGCATGCGCCACGGTGCCCAACGGCCGCCACACTGCGCGCCGGGTTGCCCCGCCACTCCATCCGTCTCGCGCTTCCACCTCCCGCTCCCCCTCTTCCAACGCTGTCTCCCTTCAATGCTCACCCACAGCCCCGACCTCTCCACACCGCGGTCCCGCGCCCCAGACCCACTGCTTACTTGGTTTCTCGTTCACCTCCGCGTGCTACCAGAAGTACCTCCCAACGCCGGTTATCCGTAGCGCGCCAGGGGTCGCGTTTCCTGCCTTCTAAGTCCCCCCCACTTAGTTCCCGCTCACTGGACCGCTGGGTTGTCATTCAGAAGAAATAGAAGTGGTGATTGGACTCAGTGGAAGGTATCAGGAGACTATAGGTGTGGAAAGGAAAAGAGGGCGTGTCTAATGCCTGAATTTCATTGGTTGATCTAAAAGTAGGCGTGCCCAAAATAGCTGAGCCGGGCGCAGAGCCACGCTCTGTCACGTGACTTTAATTAAGCGGCGTCACCGATACAGCCATCTTTTTTTATTGGCAATTAAAGCCAATTATCTGGCCCGTGGCACGGTTGTTTGGTTAGTTGGGGTTTTTTTTTGTTTTTTGTACTGGGTAATGAACCCAGGGCCTTCTCTCTGAGCTATATGCTCTGCTTTGTTTTGTTTTTAATTTTATTTTTTGAAGTAGCCTCACTAAATTGCATGGACCATGCTGGAATTTGCGATCCTGCCTCAGCCTCCCGGAATACTGCACTCAGTTTGCCCACCTTTTGAAGTGTGGCTTTTGGCTATGACCACGGCTTTTAAGAGATGGCATCAACTCCTAGCCTCGACAGTAAAGCCTCCTTGAAAGGGCTCTGAGGAGTTAATGGCAGTTTGAAGTGACTGCTGTACATTCGTTTTTCAAAAATTTTTGTTACATTGGCCCATATTGCTGGGCATAGCAATCATTTGTTCCTCTCTTGCTGAGTGGTAGTCCTTTGTACTACAATATAACTAGTAAAATTTCTCCATTCACTGACTGATCAATTGGTTGTTTGGCTTTTTTTTTTTTAAACAGGCACTTTTTCAACAAGTTTCATTTTTAAACAGCCAGGCATAGTGGTGCACGCCTATAATCCCAGCACTCAGGAGGAAGCTGAGGCAAGAGGATCCACGAGTTTGAAGGCAGCCTGGGCTACACAGTGAGTTCAAGAGCAGCCTGAACTACAATAGCCAGACCCTGTTTAAAAAAAGAGTCAGGAAATCACTACATTGCCCAAACTGGACTCAGATTTATGATCCTCCTGTCTCACACGCCTGAGCGCTGTGATTAGTAGAGATGTCACCATGCCTGGGACATGTTCCTTGAGTTTTTTATTTTATTTTTGCAGGGCTGGAGATTGAAACTAGGGCCCAGCGCGTACCAGGGAGGCCCTCTACCAGCCAGCTACACTTTCAGCCTCTTTTTTGCTTTTGAGACTAGGGAGTGCTGCAGACTGGCACCACTGTTGCTTGGCCATTTTAATAAAGCTTGCACAAATATTTTGGTGAACATATGTAATCATTTCTCCAGAGTAATTACCTAAAGACAGGACAGGCAAGCCATCAGTCATGTGCTCAGCTGTAGCGGATTGGGACCAGGACCACCATCCCAACACCCTGTGAAAGTTCCGCTGGCTCCTTGTCCTTACCTGGTCTTGGCGGTTTTTTCGTAGCTGTGCATTGAGTTGGGAATTCAGAGAGGACAGAGGTCAAATGTCCAGTAGGATGATATTTGCTGCTGTAGCATTCCTGTCTCCCTCAGCCGAAAGATACCTTCCTCCAGTGCTTCGGTTACAGCACTGGGAATCAAACCCAGGGGTCCTCTGAGACCAGTGAGCTTCATCCCCAGCAAGTTGGTGGGTTTTTTTGTTTTTGTTTTTATGCTTTTTGAGAAAGGGTCTTGCTGTGTAGCCTAGGCTGGCATAAAACTCGAGGCAGTCAGCCTGCCTCAGCCTCCCAAGTGTGGGATTATAAGTGTGTAGCGCTACACCCAGCTCCAAGCCCTTTTTCTCTTTGTATTTTTCAGACAAGGTCTTGCTGTGCAGTTCAGGCCAGACTTGAGCTCACTTTGTAGCCCAGGCTAGTCTCAAACTTGCAATGATCCTCCTGCCTCAGCCTCCCAAGTGTTGGGATTACAGGCGTGCCCAACCATGCCTGGCTACTCCAAGCCCTTTTCAAAAAATTATTTTTACTTTTTTATTTTTTTGTTTTTCTTGAGACAGGGTCTCACTATGCAGTTCAGGCTGGCGTTAAGCTTACGCTGTAGCAGAGGGTGGCCTCGAACTTGCAACAATCCTCCTGCTTCTGCCTCCCGAGTGCTGGGATTACAGGTATGGGCCACCACACCCAGCTAAAATTATTTTTTAAAATTTGAAAACTCATCCCCACCCCCTTCCTTATGCTGCACCCTGAGGGGGAGATGGACCAAGCCGGGTATCTGGGAAGCCTGGAGTCATCAGTCCCCAGGAAAGAGGAGAGTGTGGTGGGGGCGATGACCACGAATCAGGGGACCACTGGAGCCAGGACATCCTGTTGAGGGTCCAGGGGACAGGAGGGCTCCAGGGATATTCGCCATCCATGCAGCCAGAGGAGCTTCCTCTTTCCCAATGCTCCACTCAACAGCACTCAACCCCACATATAAAAAAAATCAAATTTTTACTACAGAAAAGATCAGATACACACACCACCCAAGATTAGGAAATGTGAGCATGTGTCCTACTGGCTTAATCTGCATCAAAATGTTTTAAAATGGAAAAGACTCCAAACACAGCCACACAATGAGCTGAAAAGAAAGTGATGGTGACTTTGGCAGGAGAGGCAGCCAGCTCTGCGTTGGGCAGGTGGCCAGGAGTCACCCTTGGGGAAATGCAGGTCTTGGAACTCCTTAGCCAAAAGGCCAGGAAGTGGCTGTGCTCTCTTCTCTTCTTGCTAGGGTTGGAACCTAGGGCCTTTTTATTTTGTTTTGTTTTTGTCTTTTTTTTTTTATGGTGAATCTGGGTCTCGTTATGCAGTTCAGGCTGCCCTTGAGCTCACTTTGTTGTAGCCCAGGTGGGTCTCGAATTCACAACAGTCCTCCTGCCTCAGCCTCCCGAGTGCTGGGATTACAGGCGTGCGCCACCTCGCCTGGCTTGGAACCTAGAGCCTTTACACTGAGCTCCATCCTCAGTTCTCTTTGTGTTTCATTTTAAGACAGGATGGGTTCAGACATGTGATTGTCCTGCCTCAGCCTCCCAGAGTATAGGGATTACCAGCCCAGACCACCATGCCTGGCTTCACTGATAGATTTTGTTCAGGGGTGGGTCCTCTAACCAGTCCCTCTCAATGGAGCAATCACAGCACTGCTAGAAATAAAAAGAAAAAACTGTCACTACATGTGACATTATGGATGAATCTGAAAACCACCATCTTCTCTATAGTAAAAATAAAAAAACACTGAATCAATCATACACACACTTTAAAAAGGGTAAATTGTATGGTCTGTGAATTTTATCTCAATCAAAAACAAAATATGAACTGGGCATGGTGGCACAAGCCTGTCGTCCCAGCACTCGGGAGGCTGAGGCAGGAGGATCATTATGAGTTTGAGACCAGCCAGGGGTAGAAAGTGGCGCAAGTCCAGCCTGAACTGCATAGTGAGATCCTGTCTTAAAAAGACAAAAATAAAGAAAAGAAAAAAATCAAGGAAAACAACATCAAGGTACATAAGGGGTGGGGGCGGGATGGGAATTATTTTAGGTGGGGTGCACTGGGGCAGGCTCCTCCATGGGGCAACATCTGCATACAGACGGCAAGAGAGACAGGAAGACAGAGTGCCCAGATATGGAAGGAATCTTTGTATTTCATTTTGTAGTTTTTTTCTTTTTGTCTTTTTGAGACAGGGTCTCAGGATGCAGTTCAAGCTGAGCTTGAGCTCACTTTGTAGCCCAGGCTGGTCTCAAGCTCACAACAATCCTCCTGTCTCAGCCTCCCCAGTGCTGGGATTACAGGCGTGGGCCACCACGCCCAGCATGATTCTTCTTTTTTTCCCCATTTCCCTCCCCTCCCTTCAATCACACTTCCCAGGATCACCCTTCAGAATAAATCAAAAGGCACATGGGTCAGGAAGGATGGGCATAAGTGTGGTCAGAGGAGAGGTGGTGCCTTTTTTGTGGGGGGTTGAACCTGGGGCCTTCTCACTCAACTACACCCCCAGCCCTTTTTATCTTGTATTTTGAGCTAGGGTCTTGCTAAGTCACTAATGGCTCAGGCTGGACTTCTTGCCTTAGGCTTCTACAGTGCTGGGATGATAGGTATGCACCATGACACCCTGCTATAAGAGCTAATGGTTAAACAGAGATTAAATAATCACTGGGGCCAGCAGTGGGGCAACATGATGGAAAGGTGTTCCTGACTAGACTGCAGCCAGTGCAAAGGCCCTGGGGTTGCAGGCGAGAAGAGATTGGTTGAAAAGAACACGGCCAGGGCTGTCCCATGGGGCTGAGGAGAGTGGGGAGGACAGGATCTGGGAGGCCTGAGAACACCCACTTGCGGGCCAGGTGAGGGCCGAGGAGTTTTTGTAGGACTGCTAAGGCAGAAGCAGGCTTTGCAGCAAGGAAAGTTGGGCAAGGCCTCACTGTAAATTAGAGAGGCTCAGGAAGCTGTAGGATGCGCCAGCGTGGTTCTCTTGTTTGTGGGGATTTTACAATCAGTCTTCTGTCTCTTGGTGAAGGCCCTGAGTGCAACTGTGTTTCCAGGGCTGCCTGAGTCCCCTGTGGGCATCGATAAACACTCACTGAGTAAATGCACACTGGAAGGTTGGAGCCAGGTCCTGGCAGGGCTCCCCTTCAGCATCCAGGGAGGCAGTCTGGCTGCAGGTCGGCAGGGACAGGATTCTGGCAGCCCCAGGCTCAGGACACCTCTACCCATTGTGTCATTCCTCTGTAAAATGGGTGGGCTATCTGTAAAATAATTGGGCTTGGCAGTGCATACCTGTTATCCCAGCACTTGGGAGGCTGAGGCAGGAGGATCACTCTAAGTTTAAGGCCAGCCTAGACTCCATAGTGAGTTTCAAACCCCTGGACTATACAGTGAGACCCTGTCTTAATAAATAAAAACAAAAACAAAACAGAAAAAAGAGTGAGGTAGAGTATTAGAGGGAGATGAAAGCAGGGAAAGGGTCACAGACATCCTGGCTTGATTTTCAGAGTGAGGGGCTTTTCAGATTTTTTTTTTGTTTGTTTAGTTTTTTTTTTTTTTTTTTTGAGACAGGATCTTGCTATGTAGTCCAGGTTGGCCTTGCCTTGCAGTGATCCTCCTGCCTCAGCCTCCTGAGTAGTGGGATGACAGGCATGTGCCACTATCCCCAGCAAGGAATTAGGCTTTCTTCTGAGTGAGGAGAGAACTTTAAGGACTCTAGGAAGAGTAGGGATGTTGTGTGAGTCAGGTTCTCCTGGCCCCTTGAACTGTTGTGGGGAAAACAGGCCATGCAGGGTGAGGATGAGGCTAGGAGGCCAGGAAGAAAGAGATTATGCTGTGCAGGTAAACGTGGTGTGATGGCCCCGGGAGGGTGCAGAAAGGTGAGAGGCCAGTGGATCAGCACGCTGGCAATCTCCTCCTCCTCTTCTTTTCACTGTTAAAATTCCCCAAGGAGTAGCCTAGAAACCAAAGAGAAAACACCCCAGTTTGGTCTCTAGGACAACAGAAACCACACAGAGACAGCTTAACCTGGATACCCACTGCTACTAGGGAGGACCCAGGGGTCCTGGCTTGGTTCCCTTACTGGGCTCCTGAGTGAGTGAGGGGCCCAGCAGCACCCACAAACCAAGCTGTACACTCCAGAAACTCCAGACTCCCAGAAAAATTGTGCAGAAATGCGCACATGGGCTAGCACACTAGTCTGCATGTATGGAGCGCCAACTGTATACAGCAGCCTAGAAAAAGAGGCTGGGCCCCATTTCATTCTTTAGGGGAGAGGCCTGGAAGCTCGGCCGCCACAAGAATCCAAGAACAGGTCAGAGGCCATGTTGGGATTCAAACTCTTTTTTTTTTAAGACAATGTCTCACTATGTAGTCCAGGCTAGCCTCAAACTCACTATGTGGCCCAAGTTGGCCTCACACTGCAGGCAATCCTGCCTCAGCCTCCCAAGTGCTGGGGTTACAGGCATGTGCCCACTTCAAGCCCCTTTTAATAATAGTAATAACAATCACATTCACAGTGACAGCTGCTAACATTTATGGAGGCTTACTGTGTTTTCAGCACTTGACATGACCAGTCTCACTTAACTTTACCACCAGCAGAAAAGACGGTAAATCCTTCGCATTTATGGAGGAAGTGCTCTTAGGACCTTGGGAGTCCCCACAGACGCGGTCCTCTGAGAGCTTGTGGTGAGGCACAGGGGAGACTTTGATAGCATGGTGGGTGTGTGTTGGGGGTTTAGGTGGGCTGAGCATGCGTGTAAGGCAGAGGGAACGAATTCTTGCTTTTGCTTTGTTCTTTTTTGTTTCTTTGAGACAGGGTCCCACTATGTAGCCCTGGTTTCAAACTCACCCTATCCTCCTGCCTCAGCCTCCCATATGCTGAGATGACAGGTATATGCCACCATGCCCTGCTGCTTTGGCTTTTTGAGGAGTCCCGCAGCCCACAGGCCTCTGCACCTCGGGTCCCGCTGGCTCATTTTCCCGCGGGTTACTGGCTGGGTGCGTGTGCACCCCCTAACGCGTGGCGCTTGGTGCGGGGCGCGGGCGGGGCGGGAACCCTGCGGGCAGGACCCTGCAGCCCCGGGGGCCGCCGGGAGCCCCGCCTTGGCCCCGCCCACTCCCCGGGCGCCGACCTCTTGCTCACGTGATCGCCGGCGGCCGCTGGTCCGGAGGGCGCGGCGCGGACGCGGCCCGGCCGGGCGGGGCGGAGCGAGCAGGCCGGAGCCGCCGCACAGAGTGTCGCCGGGGTCTCCCGGGTCGACCCCCGTCCCGCCCATCCTTCGTCCGCGCACGCGTGCTCGCCCGCCCCTCCCTGCGGGGGGACCCCGGCGGGCGCGGTGCGGCGCGGACATGGCCAGTGACGCCGTGCAGGTAGGCGCACCTGCGTTCCCTCCGCGGCGACGGCAACAGGACGGGACCGAGGGCGGGGGCGCAGAGAGGAGGCGGCCCCGCACGGCCTGCGCACCTCAGCCAGAGCGTCGGGGCGCAGGGAGCTTCGTGGGCGCGACCGCTGTGCACACCGGACCCTCGCGTCGCCTCCCCGCGCCCCAGCCTCACCTGGACAGGTGCCCCGCGTGCCACCCGCCACCCCGCCCGCGGGCAGACGCCTCCCAGATAGGCACCTGTTGGCGGAAGTGCCCGAGTCCCCTCATTAAGCTCCGGAATTGGGGACCCCTGCACCCACCCTCCTAGCTGCAGAGGCTGCCAGTTGGCACCTGTTTCCAGGTGCGGACTATCCCAGTCAGCAGGGTAGGGATGCTCCTGTCTCTGGAATCCCGCCTGCACGCCAGGTTGGCAGGCCTGGATCACTCTCCACCCCTCTACCTGTGGCTCACCCTGTGCTACCTGGGGGCGTCACCTTCTCCACCTGTGCGGAGCAGGCCAGAGGAGCCTCTCAGCCCTTTTGGTTCCTTGATCCAGACCTGAGACATATGGGGTTGGTGCTTCCCGAGCCAGCGCCTCTCCATCCAGTCCACTGTCCTGTGTTGTTGTGTAACTGTGTTCCCGTCTCCTTCCACACCTGCCCCATCCCCTCTGTGTCCCTGTCCCCAGTCCCGCTGATGGCCTGCCAGCCTTGTGGAGGAGCTGGGCGTATCTGGTGTTGCCGATCACACAAGGTCAGACCTTGGGGCGGGGATGGGCCAGAGTTCCTGCCTCCATCCACAGCCCGGGACAGCTGTGGGGGACCCCCGGCGCCTGCATGCGCTTGGCGTGAAGCACGCCTGTCCCTGCGAAGGCTATGATCCCTGGAATGAGGCTGGATCCATGCCCCATCCCCCTCCCATCTCATGCCCCCTCACTCCCAGTCCTGGTGATCCTTTCCTTGTGGTTGCTTGGGCCTGTTGCCCTGCCCTCTGTCCAATGTGTGTGTTCTGTGTCCTGGGAACGGATGTCCTGTCCCTGCTCCGGAAAAGACCTGTTATCTCGGGACGAGGGGGTCTAGGTTACCGGCCGACCTTTGAAGAGGGTCTCCTGGAGGTGGGCACCCTGGGCCTGGTGCCCGTGCAGAGATTCTCTAAGGCTATGCCAAGCCCAGTTCCTGAGCTTGCCCTGTTGGCCCTCAGGTGACCCCTTGTCCCTGGGTAGAAGTGAGTCACCCGAGGGAGGACCCAGGAGGTCCGGCCTCCCTCCCTCCCTGCTTTCCACATTCAGAGCCTCCGCTGCTTTGCGAGCTGGGCTTGAGGGAGGTCAGCCCTCCTCCTGGGCCTTCCCTACTTAAGCTGGCCTTCCTCCTGGCTGTGTCCTGGCTCTGCCTGTCGGGGACAGGGTGGGGCTGGCGAATGGGTGGCAAGCAGGGCCAGCATGGGCCAGGGTGGGCTGAGCTGAGCCTGGGTTTCAACTCCAGTGGTGCCGTTTCCTTGCTTTTCTGCCCCTTGCCAGAAGCCTTTGCCTTCTGAGATGGGTGGCGAGGCTACTGTGACATGTGGTGGTCCCCAGCCCATGTGTGATCCTGGTAGCCTTCACATGGCCCACGTGTGGGGCTGTGTTTCTGTGGTGGGGGCCACAGCGGGCACTGTGGAATGTTGTATGCCATCCATGGGCTCAGTGTTATAGATACCATCTCTGTACCCCCAGACACAGCCACCTGTCTAAGGACTGGGGACAAAACGCCCACCCATGGAGAAGGACTGCTGTCACTTTTCTGAGGCTGTTTCCTCACGTATAAGTAGGAAGAGGAGTAGTAGCTCCTCAGTTGTATGGTGAGGGGTGGAGGAGGCATGGGAAGCCCCCTCTGGGGGTGCTCTGAGGTGACAGCTGCTCAGGAGGTTGGAGAGGAGGAGCATGAGGATCTTCTTAGCCTGTGTTGGGATTCTCAGCACACCTTTTTTTTTTTTTTTGGCGGCACTAAAGACTGAATCCAGGGTCTTCAAGCTGAGCTACATCCCTAACTTTTTAAAAATAAATATGAATAATTTTTGAGAATCCTGTCTCCTTATGCTGCTCAGGGGAGGCCTGAGTTTGTGATCCTTCTGCCTCAGCCTCCTGTAGTGGCACCTAGTGGGAGTACAATAGTGTACCTACCATGCATTGTGCATAGCTTGAGCACACTTGTTTTATTTTTTTGTCTTTTTGAGACAGGGTTTCATTATATAGTTGAGGTTTTTTTTTTTTTTTTTTTTTTACTGGGAATCAAACTCATGACCTCAGGCTTCCCAGGCAAGTGTTTATGCCATTGAGCTATATCCCCAGCCTTCCTTATGTAGTTGAAAATGGCCTTGAACTCACTTTGTAGCTTAGGCTGGTGTTGAACTCACGGCAATCATCCTGCCTCAGCCTCCCAAGTGCTGGGATTATAGGTATGCACCACCACTCCCCATGGAACACACCTGTTTTAAGTCCTGGCCCCACCTCCTGCGGGCTGTGGGATGCTGGGGCAAGATATGTCCCTGCTCTGGGTCTTGGTTCCCTCCTTCTCTCCCCCTTGTGGTACTGGTGTCTGACCTGGGGCCTTGTGTATGCTAGGCAAGTGCCCTCCCACTGTCTGTGTGCCTGGCCCTGTCTGTCTGTGTTGAAAATGGGACAAGCACATGTGTAATGTGACCTGGGGGAGGTCTGCAGTAACTGCCATTATGGTTATTTTTTGCTATGCCAGGCTGGAACCCAGGCCTTGCACATGCTGGGCGAGTTCTTTACCTCCAAGCCGCACCCTTCCCCATAATACTATTAATAGTTGAGTTCTAGTGTGTGTTTGGCAGGTGGTTTGCGTGCTGTTTGGGGGCTCTTGTTCCCAGCCCCAGTGTTGTCACCTCACAGTGTTTGTCTGAGGGGCTGCCACTGGGCTGGCCCAGCCCCTAGGCTGTGGTTGCACAGTGACTGTCTGGACTGGAGGAAGCAGGAAGTCGGAAGGCCACTGGCAGGAAGGGGGCCTGGCCTCTGCAGAACTGGCTGTTCTGACTTGGAGGGGAAGTTGGGGACTGGGCAGCAGGGAGGGCCTGTGGGGTACATACAGGTAGTGGCAGGGCTGGAGGCTCATGGAGTGTGGGGGTGCTGTGGGACTGCAGGCAAGTGTGCACACGGGTGTGTGGGTGTGCACTGTACAGGTTCTGGAGTGACGCCCAGGAGCAGCATGGATGCTTGCATATGAACGTGTGTTCTGGCGGACACATGAGTGTGCCCAAGTGTGAACCCACGACACGAAGTCACTCTGTGCACGTGGAGTCACTCCCATGTGGAGCCTGCTTAACATTCACACCAGGGGCCTGTACTCCCCAGGAGCAAGGGCCATCTCTGCGCTGCCCTTGAGACAGGAGGAGGCAACCTGGAAGGATTGGAGAGGAGGTCCCCTTTTTGCCCCTGAGCTGGCCTGCCGGGCGTGCAAGGGGTGCTGGGAGCTGGCAGGAAAGAGGAAGTGGCGGCCCAGAGGCCCTGGCAGGGCTGAGGTCCAGGAAGAGGGCGGGGCCCTCAGCAGGGGCCCAGGATGGCGGAGACCGATCCCCCTTCAGAGCAGGAGCTAGAGGTGAGGGCTGGGTCCCTCCGGGGTGGACACAGGGAACCCTCATGCATGCCGAGGCCCTGGTCTGTGTAGCTCTGGGTTTGAGACTTAGGGAGAAGACACTGGGCTGTGGCATCAGAGTTGCCTGGGTGGAGGGTGAAAATGTCTGGGGCCCTTGGGCTCCCAGGTTGGAGAGATGGAGGAAGGAAAAAGGGCTGCGTTCTTTGGGGTCCCAAGTCTTTTAAAAGATAAAAGGGACTGTGGGGCCTGCTCTTGGGATCTCCTAGTTCGGGGCCACTACAGGGAAAAAGAAACCTGTCTCTTAGAGCTTCCTACTTTGGGGATACAGCAAAGAGAAAACAGGGCCTGTCCCTGGCACCTTCTAGTTGAGCGTTACACCAGAGGGAAGAAGAAGGAAACTTACCCTTAAGACCTCTGAGGTTAGGCCAGGGATATAGCTCAGTGGCACAGCACCTACCTGGCAATTGTAAGGTCCTGAGTTTGATTCCTGGTACCAAAAAAAAAAAAAAGATCTAGGTCAGCTGAGTGTGATGCCACATACCTATAATCCCACCACTTGGGAGGCTGAGGCAGGAGGATTGCTGTAAGTTTGGGGTCAGCCTAGGCTAAATAGCAAGACCTTGTCTCAAAAAAAAAAAGCCTGAGGATTTAGCTCAGTGCAAAGGCCCTGGAATCAATTGTCAGTACCAGAAAACCCCCTATTTTGGGATAATAGGAGAGGAAAGATCGAGCCTATCCCTGGGCTCTGATAGTTTGGGTGGCAGTGGACGGGAGAAGGGTTTAACCCTCAGAACTCCTAGTATAGGGGGCAGAGGGAGCAATGAGTTCTGCCCTCCAGAACCCCACTGCCCATGAGACAGGGAGGCAGGGCTGGACCTGTGCGGTCCTCGCTCTTGGCTGTAGCCTAGCTTTCGACATCTCAGTTAGGGGGAATCAGGGAGCAGGCCCATCTTGCCTCTCAGTTTTGGGGATCAGAAAAGGAGGAACAGGCCTTGGCCTGGCTTCTGTTGCAGAGTGGAGGCTGGGCCAGCTTGGCTGCCGTGGGAGGGGCAGCTGCTATCCAGCCCTTGCCCCTGACTGGCCTGTCATCCTGCAGAGTGAGCCCTGGTCCCTGTTGGAGCACCTGGGTCTGGCAGGCGCGGACCTGGCAGCACCTGGGGTGCAGCAGCAGCTGGAGTTGGAGCGGGAGCGGCTGCGGCGTGAGATCCGTAAAGAGCTGAAGCTGAAGGAGGGTGCAGAGAACCTTCGGCGCGCAGCCACCGACCTGGGCAGAGGCCGGGGCCCCGTGGAGCTGCTGCTGCGTGGCTCCGCGCGCCGCCTGGACCTGCTGCACCGCCAGTTGCAGGAGCTGCATGCGCATGTGGTGCTGCCTGAGCCCACTGCCAGCCAGGGTGAGCGTGGGGGCTGCTGGGGGATGCCTTGGGGGGCACCACCCAGAGACAGACACCATGTGGCAGGACTACTCAGACACACAGTCCACTGACACCCAGGCTCACAGATGGCCACACCCACACTAATACCCACCATGATGCAGGTGCCACACTGGGTCACTCACACTGTCACACAGCCCCACTGACACCCAGACATCCCCAGGCTTACACACTGCCACCGGCGACCTCACAAGAAGACCAGTAACACCTAGACAACGTCCAAATGTGTCACACTGTCACCCCAGTATCCAGAGTCACAGAGTCATACCACACACTGCTCCCCAAGGCTTGCGCAGCATCACATTACCCTGAGACGCAGCCAGCCTCCTGGACGATACCCGAGTAACATGCTGTCACATGAATGTCCAGAGAGTTACGCACAGTCACACCAGCATTCATACAGATACACAAAGACACACACACTGTCACATGAAGGCACATAGCACCAGAGCTGTGCCAGTTTGTCTACAGCACCTACCTACACGCTTACACAGCCTCATAAGTGCCTAAAATTCTGCTGCAGCTGCACCAGCACCTAAATATGGGCTCACGCTCTTGTTCATAGCCCAGACTCCTGTGCAGTCACACCTGACACCCCAGGGTACACAAAGACACTTCACAAAAAAAATTGTTTTGTAGTACTGGGGATTTTTTTTTTTTTTTGGTACTGGGGATTAAACCAGGGCCCTTGCAATGAACTACATACCCACCCCTTTTTAAAATTTTTTGAGCTGGCTGGGTGTGGTGGCACTTGCCTATAATTCCAGTACTTGGGAGGCTGAGGCAGGAGGATCACCATGAGTTTGAGGCTAGCCTGGGCTACATAGTGAGTTCAGGGCCTGTCTGAATTACACAGCAAGACCCTGTCTTTAAAGAGACAGAGTCTCATTGAGTCATTAAATTGCCCAGGGTGGGTTTTTTTTGTTGTGCTTTTTTGTTGCTGTGCTTTGAGATAGGGTCTCACTATGTCATCCAGGCTGGCCTTAAACTCACCATGTGGCCCAAGATGACCTCGAACTCACGATCCTCCTCCTTTAGCTTCCTGAGTTTTGGGATTACGGATGTGGATCACCATGCTTCATTATTTTTTAAACATTGCAAATTTTTTTAATAGTACATGTTTGCAGGACATAATGATTGCATTTATTGTGGGGAGTTTGTATATGTACAGAACACATCTTAGTTCTTTTTTATCTCTTGAGTTTTTTTAAATAAAATTTTTTTTAGTTGTGGTGACCAAAAAAACCTGGCAACGTAAAATCTACTATTTTAAGTGTGGAGTTCAGTTACATGTTTTTGTATTGTACTGTTTTGTTCTTTGAGACAGGGTCTCATGCCCTAGTTCAGGCTGGCCTTGAACTCACTGTGTTGCCCAGGCTGGGCTCTTGGGAATCCACACCTGGCTGAGAGCATTTTCGTCTTGTAAGCAAAGATGCTGACACTCTTACCCACACCTGGGTGACGTTCAGAGCCTCTGTACCTGTCACCTGAATGCCTGGAGAAACACAGCTAGTCACAGCAGCACTCACAAAATAAGGGACTGAGGTGACCTTCTGTGGACCCCAGATTCTACTGCATCTGTCACACCAGCACCCAGACTCTGCTGCCCCATACCAGCATACCCACAGCACCCACAGATTCACAGTCTGCACAGCTACTACCCTCAGGGCCTGGCACAGGCCCATTGGGAGCTGCCCCTGCAGTCTAGTGCTGTCACATAAACAGAGCCAACCAACAGTGAGGTCTTCTACAGTCACCCCGCACAGAGTCTCCCGCTGTCACCCCCTCCAGAGGCTCACAGACACCCGCACCTTGCTGCGTGTCCATCGGCACCAGGAGATTGGAACTGAGCTGTGCCGAGCACCAGAACCATAGAGACTGGTCCTACGAGACTGATCCCCTCAGCACCAGTCTCACATTGTTATTCTCACACATGGCACCTCAGTCACACTGGCATTGAGAGTGACACACGCCATGTAAGAAGTCAGGGCGCTTCTACACCAAGCCTCAAAGATGCACACATGAAGGTGTTCACCTGCTCAGGTCCACGCTGAGTCCCGTAGGAGGCATCCAGCTGCATGGCTGTCTGGGAAGGCCAAGGTGGGCAACCTCCTGGGCCCTGGTGTCCCTACTTGCCTGTGTCCTAGCACCAGCAGCCCCTCCCCAGTGGAGCCACATCCAGGCTCTGGGGCAAACGGAGCTGGGGCAGAGCCTCCCCAACAGACCTGGGGTAACAACAGTGGTGACCCCTTTCTCGTCCCCTCCAGATGTGCCCCAGTCCCCAGGGGCAGGCATCTCCACCTGCTCAGCCACCAACCTGAGCCGTGTGGCTGGGCTGGAGAAGCAGCTGGCCATCGAGCTGAAGGTCAAGCAGGGTGCGGAGAACATGATCCAGACCTACAGCAACGGCAGCACCAAGGTGGGTGGTGCAGGCCCACACTGGTGCGCGTTCCACACTCATGCTGCATGCAGCTGCTTGGGCAGACTCCGCCCAGGCGCACACACACACCAGCACTGGTTCACACCCACCTGCATGTGTACTCCTACCTTAGTTTATTCTCTCGTGGGGCTTTTTGGTATTATAGATTTCTTAGTTCGTTTTCTGTTGCTGTAATCAAAGACCACAGCCAAGGTAATTTATAGAGAAAAGTCAGTGGGGAGGGGCATAGCTCAGTGGTGAGTGCTTGACTAGCATGGCTAGTCTCTGGGTTCCATCTCTAGCACTGCAAAAGGAAAAAGGCTCTAGCTCCCCGTTCTTTTCCTTTTTGTTTTTGGAT
Organism: Dinomys branickii; assembly: GCA_004027595.1. Lineage (NCBI taxonomy): Eukaryota > Metazoa > Chordata > Mammalia > Rodentia > Dinomyidae > Dinomys > Dinomys branickii. Next base: position 87,233 of record PVLD010004052.1, read on the forward strand.
TTGTTTGTTTGTTTTGTCTTTTTGAGACAGGGTTTCACTCTGTAGTTCAGGTGCTGGCCTTGAACTCACTTCGTAGCCTAGGCTGGCCTTGAATACGCAGCAATCCTCCTGTCTCAGCCTCCAGAGTTGTAGGATGGCAGGTGTGTTCTCCATGCCAAGGACACTCCCAGTGCGAAGGCACACTAGTGCTGACCTCGGCTGGCCCCTGGTGACACCCCCGTGGCAGAAATGTAAGGAGCGTCTGGCTTGTGCTGAAGGGAGGTCACATGAGAGAGAGGCTGAACTCCATAAGACCAGATCCAAAAAAACTCAGAAGGAAAATCACCTTTGGGCCAGTGGTGTAGCCCAGGGGTAGAGCACACTCTTAGCACATATGGCTTCCAGTCCCATCCCCAGCACACAAAACAGCAGCAATAGCAACAAACTGGTCTGATGTCATAGGGAAGACACTAATGCCCCCCTCCCTTTTTATGTTTTGCAGAACTTGATCATTGCACTGAGCTATATCCTCAGATCTTTTTTTATTTTTAATTTGGTAGTCACTAAATTGCTCAGGCTGGGGTCAAACTTGCGATCCTCCTGCGTCAGCCTCCCAGAGTGCTGGGGTTACAGGAGTGCGGCACCACACCTGCAGTCTGTCTTTGTGGCTCCACCTGTTCTGGATGCACATGGCTTTGGGCACTACCCACCCATGTGCTCTTCTGGGCTCTTGGTGCAGATGGAGCCCCTGCTGGTGCCAGCTGGGGTCTGAGCCCTACACACAGCTCAGCCTTTTCATCCCTCTGTCAATGGAGGTCGGTTCTTTTACTACTCTGCAGCGAGGAACTTAGTTCCAGAGAAGTTGAGTGCCTGCCTGAGGTCACACAGCTGCTAGGTGACCATGGTGGAATTTAAGCCCAGAGAAGTGTGTCACTTCTCTGCCTTAAGACCTGCAGAAATGTCTGCTCTTGTGGCTGAGTCACTGAGGCCCACGGCATGTAGACAGAGGGTAGGGGTCAGACCCAAGCTGCCTGGCCCTCCTCTCACAGATGTCTCTGCCACAGGACCGGAAGCTGCTGTTGACCGCCCAGCAGATGCTCCAGGACAGCAAGACCAAGATAGACATCATCCGCATGCAGCTTCGCCGGGCCCTGCAGGCTGGCCAGCTGGAGAGTCAGGTGGTGCCAGATGAGGCCCCAGGTAAGTCGCTTGCCTCTGACAGCCTTACCTGCCGTTCACCTCCCAGGGCTCAGCCGCTGGCCAAGGGGTGATGCTACGACCATGTGACTTAGTTTCCTGTTTTATCCCTTGCAAGCTTTGGATTAGGTCAGATGTGAGCAGACTGCCACCCTCAGGTCAAACCCACCCCCTGCCAAAATCAGGTTTTTTGGTGTGCAGCCACAGCCAGGAATTCCTGTATGACTGCTTCAGCACCCCAGCAGCTCAAAATATTTCCTTTCCAGCTTTTTAATGGAAAGAAACAATGTGTAGAGCACCGGAGCAGATGGGTGTCCTCTTTGTGTGCGGGGCAGGTGCGCTGGGGCTGTCCCACACATGAGCATGTTGGAGTTGTGGAGCGGACTGGTCTGAGGGCCGTGGTATACTGTGCGTGTGGATGACAGTAGCCTTACTACTGGCACGTGGCAGTATTAATGTCACTCCGACTGTGGGGACAGGGCCTCCTGCATCCCTGGGTTCTGTATCCAGGGATTCACTCAGCTCTGTTGAAGACTTTGAATGGGAAAACCACATCTGTCCTTTTTGTTTTGTTTTTATTTTTGAGACAGGGTCTCGCTATGCAGTTCAGACTGGCCTTGAGCTCACTTTGTAGCCCAGGCTGACCTCCAACTCGCAACGATCCTCCTTTCTCAGCCTTCGGAGTGCTGGGGTTATAGGCCTGAGTCACCACACCCGGCTGCATCTGTTCTAAACATTTACAGACCTTTTTTCTTTGTTATATCTCCCAATAGTACAGTATAACCACTCTTTCAACAGCATTCATAGTATATCACTTGTTGAAAGTCACCTACAGATGAGTTAAAGTCTATAAAATGCCTTTATTCAGAGCTGAATTTTGGTCATAAGGTGCCTGTTCTTAGGGATCATATGGTGGCTGTCTGCCCCTGCACTTCTGCGGTTGAAGGGGGCCTGTTGCAGTGCATGTGCATCACCACGATGGTCCCTGCATAACTGTCCTTAAGCCACCTTGTGAGCAATGTGGTGCACACCTGTAATCTCAGCACTCTGGGAGGCTGAGGCAGGGGGATTAGAAATTCCAGCCCAGCCTAGGCAATTTAATAATTTAAGGAGATTCTGTATCCAAAAAAAAAAAGGCTGGAGAGGTAGCTGAACATGAAGGCCCTGGGTTCAATCCCTAGTATCTTTTAGATAAGCAAATCATAAAATACAAAATGTGCCGGGAAGTAGCTCAGTGTGAAGGTCTGGTGTTCAGTTTCCAGGGTCACAATAAATAAACACAAGCAAACAATAGAAGTTTCTTTTCTCCTGGTCCTGGGGCTGGAGGTCCGAGGTCTGGGTGCAGCGGTGTTGGTTCTGGTAAAGCTCTGCTCCTGCCTCTTCCCTGGCCTCTCTCGTGCTGCGTCCTGACACAGGGAAGGGTGGGGGAGGAAGAGAGCATGAGGACAAACTCTCCATTGTCTCTTTATTTTATCTGGTGCTGGTGTCCCTTTTGTTTCTTTCTTTTCTTTTTTTTTTTTGTCTTTTTGACATAGGGTCTCACTATGCAGTTCAGGCTGGTCTTGAACGTCACTTTGTAGTCCAGGCTGGCCTTGAATGCACAGTGGTCTTCTTGCCTCAGCCTCCCAAGTGCTAGGATGACAGGACTGCATCCCCCACACCTGGAGTGGTGTCTCTTCTTATAATGCCGTTAATTGCATGGCCTCTGACCCTAACACCTCCCAAGCACACAGCCCCACCCCCAGGCAGCATCCGTGGTAGGCTGGCATTTCCACAGACAAGCTGGGGAATGGGGCACTAGGCCTCTTAACACTGTCCCCGTAGCTCCAGGGCCATCTGTCTGGGTGGCGGTGTGCATCGTGGCTTTCCCTGTGCCTGGCTTGAGCTGTGGCAGCAGGGATGGTGACTCTGCAGTGGAGATTTACTTCCCTGCCCTAGGGGTGGCAAGTGCTGGTGTCAGAGCTGAATTTTGGTCATAAGGTGCCTGTTCTTGGGGATCATATGGTGCCTGTCTGCCCCCGTACTTCCCCCGGGGTTGAAGGGGGCCCATTGCAGTGCATGTGTCCCTCTCTGGGTGCCTGTGTATCACCAGGATGGTCCCTGCATAACTGTCCTTAGGACCACCCTGTGAGCAATGGCGTTGGGAGAGCAGAGTGTGTGAGTCAAGGTGGAGTGTGGCCATGTCACCCTGACTGCTCACCTAGGGAGACAGGACCCATCTTGGTGGTGGTGTGTCAGTGGCACCCTTTGTGTCTGACCAGGTTGGTCTCACTGCCAAGCATCTTGCCCACAGGGGGTCCCGACCTGGGAGCAGTGGAGCTGCGCATCGAGGAGCTTCGACATCACTTCCGTGTGGAGCACGCTGTGGCCGAGGGCGCGAAGAACGTGCTGCGTCTGCTGAGTGCGGCCAAGGCCCCAGACCGGAAGGCGGTCAGCGAGGTGAGGGGGTGGGGCTCTGCCCAGAGAGGCGGAGCTTCTGCCAAGGTGGGGGCGGTACCTAAACTGGGGGCAGGGCTCCAGTGGGGTAGTACCTTGGTGAGGTGCGGGGCCCCGGAGTAAGATGGGGTGCCCAGCTGTGCCCCACTACATCTTGCACCTCGCTGCCACAGGCGCAGGAGAAGCTGACTGAGTCCAACCAGAAGCTGGGCCTGCTGCGCGAGGCCCTGGAGCGCAGGTTGGGGGAGCTACCCGCTGACCACCCAAAGGGGCGGCTGCTGCGCGAGGAGCTGGCCGCAGCCTCATCGGCGGCCTTCAGCGCACTGCTGAGTGGGCCCTTCCCGGCCGCGCAGTACAGCACGCTGTGCAAGCCCGCACCACTCACAGGTGGGCCCCACACGGCCCCTGCTGTGCGCTCTGCGCCCCCTCTGCCCACCTGGCCCTTCTCCTGTCAGGACCCAGCCTTGCCCTTGCCGTCTAGCCATCTCACCTCCCCATCCACCCACCACAGCTTACCCATCCCTGAATTCTACCTTCCTCCTCCTCGCCTGGACCCCGGCTTCCTTTTTTGTTTTTCTTTGAAACAGGGTTTTAGGTTGGCCTTGAACTCACTATGTAACCCAGGTTGTCCTCAGACTCTCGCGTCCTCCTGCCTCCTGTCTCAGCCTTCCGAGTGATGGGATCGCAGGCTGTGCGCCACCGTGCCCAGATCTCAGCTTGTGCCCTGAGTCACTCTTCCGTTCCTAAACCCCAGTATGCAGCACCTCCCAGCACCTCCCCAACCATCCTCCCCTGTTCTCCCAACCAAGCCCTGAACTCCTTGCCATAGAGCCACCCTCACACCTGGCTATCATTTTTTTTCTTTCAGTACTGGGAATTGAACCTACAGCCTTCACACTGAGCTCTGTTCTAGCCCTTTTTTATTATTTATTTTGAGACAGGGTCTTGCTAAGTCACTTAGTTGCCCAAGGTGGGCTGGAACTTGTAGTCCTCCTGCCTCAGCCTCCCCAAGTGCTGGGATTACAGGTGTGCGCCACCACGCCCAGCTCTGGTTGTCCCTTATCAGCTCCCGCTCGGTGGTGGCATTCTCTGTGACATGATCCCCTTCACCTCACCCCCTCAGCCTGACCCTGATGTGCCCCATCCCTCATGAGTCTGCTTCTCCAGGGACCCTGGAGGTACGTGTGGTAGGTTGCAGGGACCTTCCTGAGAATATCCTCTGGAATTCCTCTCCCTCGGGGACACCTGGGACCCCTGATGGCCGCACCCCCTTCCTGAGCCGCCCAGCCCGGGGCCTTTACAGCCGAAGTGGAAGCCTCAGTGGCCGAAGTAGCCTCAAAGCAGAAGCAGAAAACACAAGTGAGTGGGTGTCGTAAGCCCTGTGGGTGGGGGCAGGTGGGAGGCCCAGATGCCCTTCTTTTGTAATACCTTTAAAAACCACTAGGACGATTATTAGCAAAACAACAGTGCAGCTCCAGGCACGGTGGGGCATGCCTATTATCCTAGCACTCAGGAGGCTGAGACAGGAGGATCGTTGTGTTTGAGAGCAGCCTGGACCACAAAGTGAGCTCAAGGCCAGCCTGAACTGCATACTCAGACCGTCTCAAAAACAAAACAAAACAAAACAAAACAACTGTAACAGCAAGAAACAAAGTCACAGGTGTTGGTGAAGGTGTGGAGAGATTGGAACCTTTGCTGCTAGGGACGTAAAGATAAGTACCGTGGAAACCAGTATGGCAGTTCCTCAGAAACATGAAATGTAGGGCAGAGGTGCAGCTCAGTGGTAGAGCACCTGCCTCGCACGTACAAGGCCCCGGGTTCCACTCCCAGTGCTGCAGAAAATTAAATAATTGGAAAAATTTACTAACCCAATATGATTCAGCCATTCTTTTTTTCAGTACTTTGGATTGAACCCAGGGCCCTCATGCTGAGCTGCATCCCCAGCCCATTCTAGGTTTTCATTTTAAGACATTCTGGCTATGCTGCTGAGTTGCCCAGGCTGGGCCGGAACTTTTGACCCTCCTGCCTCAACCTCCAGAGTGTCAGGATGACAGGCATGCGCCACCAGGACTGGCTCAGCCCCGCGTTGTCTGACTGCCTCTCCCCTTGCAGGCGAGGTCAGCACTGTGCTGAAGCTGGATAACACAGTAGTGGGGCAGACATCCTGGAAGCCGTGCGGTCCTAGCGCGTGGGACCAGAGCTTCACGTTAGAGCTGGAACGGGTAAGCTGTGCTGGGTGGCAGCACCCAGGAAAAGGAAGAGGAGAGGCTGTGGGGCCAGCAGCTCTACTCTGTCTTTCCCTGTAGGCCCGGGAGCTGGAGCTGGCTGTGTTCTGGCGGGACCAGCGGGGCCTGTGTGCCCTCAAGTTCCTGAAACTGGAGGATTTCCTGGACAATGAGCGGCATGAGGTGCAGCTGGACATGGAGCCGCAGGGCTGCCTGCTGGCTGAGGTATGGCTGCACAGGTGCTTCAGAGCAGTTTTGAACTTAGCAGAAAGCGTGCTCACGTGGTCACACGGTCATGGCAGAGGTGACACCAGAAGCTAGGGCTGGCTCGGTTGGAGGCGAGGTATAATCCTGCTGTATCTGAGGTTTCAGCCCAGATGTGGCTGCCTGCAGGGTACTCCTCTGACCTGGCGGCACAGTTTTCAGAGTGTACTCCTGTCCTTAAGCTATGCCTGACTTTATTTTAAAAAAGAGCTGGGCAAGGGGGCACGAGCCTGTAATCCTGGCACTCTGGGAGGCTGAGGCACGAGCGTTGCAGGTTCAAGTGCAACCTGCGCAATCCAGTGAGACCCTGTTTGAAAATAAAAAGGTCTGGGAACATAGCTCAGTGGCAAAGTGTCTATGAGTATGATCCCTAGTACCACAAATAATTAAAAGTTTTGAATAAATAAAAGAGCTAGAAGTGCTGGGCATGGTGGCGCATGCCTAAAATCCCAGCACCTGGGAGGCTGAGGCAGGAGGATCCTTGTGAGTTTGAGACTAGCCTTGGCTACAAATTGAGCTCAAGGCCAGCCTGAACTGCATAGTGAGACCCTGTCTCAAAAAACCCAAAAAAAGAGCTAGGGGTATAGCTCAGCGGTAGAGTGCTTACCTAGCTTGCGTGAGACCCTAGGTTCATTCATCCCCAGCACTGCACACACACACAAAAGAAAAGGGAAAGGGGAAATAGGTTGGATTTGGTGGTATATGCCTGTAATCCCAAAACTCTGGGAGGCCGTGGGAGGCAGATCTCTGTGAGTTCAAGGCTAGCCTGGGCTACATAGCAAGACTTTATCTCAAACAAACAAAGAAGAAAAAGAAAAATCACAAAAATTTGGTCAAACTAGACATGCAAACAAAATCTAGCAATACATTGCCATTGCTGCCAGAGCCACATGAGCCATAGCTTCCTCCCACAGTAGGGTAAGGTCAGGTGTCACTCAGGGACTCCTACCCCAGGGCTTGTGTCCCTTGGGAGTTGAGCTCTGGGGATGCTGGGCGGCACCAGTGCCCCATCCCATGTTGACAATTGAAAATGTTCCCCTGACAACTGTCCCTGGCCGAGAACCTGGGACTCAGTACCCTTCCTAGCTGAGCCCCTGTGTCAGGGGCTGGTGCTCCCTGGGCACTAGGGGACATGGACATTAATTCACATGATGGCCTACAGAGGCTGTCAAGAGCTGGGGTTTGTTTGATTTTGGTTTTATTTTTGAGATTGGGTCTCAATATGCCTGCCAGGCTGGCCTTAAACTCACTATGTAGCCCAGGCTGGCCTTAAACTCACCACAATCCTCCTGCCTCAGCCTCCCAAGTGCTGGGATCACAGGTGTGCACCACCACGCCCAGTGAGAGCTGGGTTTGACAGAGGATGAAGCTCGGACACCAGAAAGTCACTGGCCCCCTCCTTGAGCCATATGGTCTGAAAAAACCTTTCAGTTCAACCCTGATCTATATATGTGCCTCATTTTCTGTGCATGTGTGTATGGGTGTGGGTGTGCACACGTGCATATGATCTCTTGTACACCTATACATCTATAGAGCTGTATTCTGATGGCCCTTGCTGACAATGGTTCAGCCTAGAACTTCTGTGTCTTCCTTCCCTTTGCATCCCTTCCCTTCCTCCTTTTCTCCCTCCCCTCTCTTCCCTTTTCTTTCTTGTCCTCCCTCCCTCCTTCTCTCTTTTTTTTTTCCAGGCAGGGTCTCACTGTGTAGCTCAGGGTGGCCTCAAGCTTGCTTACGTAGCCCAGGCTGGCCTCGAACTCATGGCGAGCCTCCCGCCTCATCCTCCCAAGCGCTGGGATGACAGGCCTGCACCACCTGGCTCCTCCTTCCCTTTTTGTTCTTTCTTTCTCTGCCCCTGCAACTCCCCAGTGCGGCTGTGCTCTGGGTGAGTGCTTTGCCTCAGCACTATCAAGGTGTGCAGAGCAATGCATGTTCAGTGAAAGTGTGCCCTGAGAACACATAGCACCATCCTGTTTTATACTTTCCGTACAGTGTTCAGTAAGTCACTCAAGCTAGTCAACACTTTATTATAAAATAGGCCAGGCGTGGTAATCCCAGCACTCAGGAGGCTGAGGCAGGAGGATTGTCGAAAGTTCAAGGCTAGCCTGGGCTACATAGTGAGTTCAGGGGCAGCCTGAACTATACAATCAGATGCTGTCTCCAAAAAAAAAAAAAAGAAAAAAAGAAAAAATAAGCCAGATAAGCCAGACCCAACACTCGGGGGGCTGAGGCAGAAGGATCATTGCGAGTTTAAGAGCAGCCTGGGCTACAAAGTGAGCTCAAGACCAGCCTGAACTGCATAGGGAGACCCTGTCTGAAAAAGACAAAAAAATTAAAAATAAAAGTAAATTAAATAGGCTGGTGACTATAGCAGTGCATACCTATAACCCCAGAGCTCTGGGAGACTGAGGCTGGTCTCTCTTTTTCTCTTGTGGAAGCAGGGGCTTTTCCTCCCGCCTCAGCTTCCCGAGTGCTGGGATTATATGGGTGTGCTAGCACACCAGCTGCAGTAGGCCCTCTTACTCCAGGCAAGCTCAGTCAGGACAGAGTTCAGGGCTCTGTGCCCCTCTGCTCCTGAGGGTTCTGCCTGCTGTCCTGGTGAGCAGAGTCCTCACCTCTGGAGCCTTCTCCCAGGTCACCTTCCGCAACCCTGTCATTGAGAGGATCCCCCGGCTCCGGCGGCAAAAGAAAATTTTTTCCAAGCAGCAAGGTGAGGGGCTGGAGGGCCTGGCCTGAGAGAGGTGGGGTCCTGGGGTAGCATGGGGTGATGCCTGCCCTGCCCCCAGGAAAAGCATTCCAGCGCGCCAGGCAGATGAACATTGACGTGGCCACATGGGTGCGGCTGCTGCGAAGGCTCATCCCCAACGCCACGGCCACCAGCACCTTCAGTCCTGGGGCTTCGCCAGGACCCGAGACCCGGTCAGTGGGGTAAGGCAGGGGCCCCCCGCCCTGCCCGTGCAGTTCCAGGGGCTGGGTCTCACATAGCCCCCTGCATGTGCCACAGGGACATTTCCGTGGAGAAGCTGAGCCTTGGGACTGACCCCGACAGCTCCCTGCAGAAGAGCCCTCCAGGGCCTCGGTCCAGCACGTCCAGCCTGGTGAGCACCCATCTTCTATCACCTCCTAAGCCTGGGTGACATCAGGACCCTGCCCAGTGCCACAGGTCAGCAGGAACCTTCCTGGGGACATGCAGCACATTCTCACAGAACCAGGACCTGCTTTCGTTTACTGGTTAAATGTGAGCTCAGGGGCTGTAGTTGTAACTTCAACCCTGGGTTCTATGTCCAACACTGCAGAAAACGGAGTTTAGAGCCAGGTATAATGGCTCATTCCTATAATCCCAGCACTCTGGGAGGCTGAGGCAGGAAGATCTCAAATTTGAGCTCAGCCCAGGCAAGACCTTGTCCGAAAATGTTTTAAAGGAAGAGCTGGAGATCTAGCTTAGTGCGAAGGTCCTGGATTCAAGCTCAGTACCACAAAAAACTTGAAGCTGGGCCACCTGGACAGCACCCTTCTCTGGCGAACTTTGATTCTTTTTGAAGTTGTAAATGGACAAGTATGGTGTCGCATGCCCATAATCCCAGCACTCAGGAGCCTGAGGCAGGAGGATTGCTGCAAGTTTGAGGCCAACCTGGGCTACATAGTTGAAGGCCATTTTGAACTACATAGCCAGACACTGTATCAAAAAAATAATCAAGGCTGGGTGGCGTACACCTGTAATACCAGTCTGTAATCCCAGCACTTGGGAAGCTGAGGCAGAAGAATCTTTGCAAGTTGGAGTCCAGCCTGGGCATAGCAAGACCAGGCCAGCCTGAACTGTGTAGCAAGACCCTGTCTTAAATAAAGATAAAAAAAAAAAAAAATCAAGACCTGGCTGGGTGTGGTGGCACATGCCTGTAATCCAAGCACTCAGGAGGCTGAAGCAGAAGAATTACAAGTTTAACTACTGTACTTTCTGGGACACTTAGCAAGATCTTGTCTCAGTAAAAGAGCTGAGGATGTCACTTAGTACTAAATAGCCCTGGGTTCAAGTTCCAGTGCTGCATGCATATATATTAATATATACAAAATGGAATATAAAACATATTTGGATTTAAAGTATGTTTGGGAAGAAGAGCAAGAATATTTTTGTTTGGGGTTTTTTTGGTACTGGGAATCAAACTCATGACCTCACACTTGCCCTGTAGGCACTGTTCTGCTGAGCTATATCCCTGGCTCTGTTTTGTTACTTTTTGAGACAGGGTCTCACTATGTAGCTCAGGCTGGCCTCACACTTGCAGTGATCCTCCTGCCTCAGCCTCCTGAGTGCTGGATTTGTATGTATGCCACCACACGTTGGTCAGGATAGGGACTGTTAAGAGGGGTTCTGTTCAATCCAGTGGTCAGATGACCCCCAGTAAACATAATGTTAGAAGAGAGGCTTAAGGAGTGGAAGTCACACAGGTGTGAGGGTGGGGCTGTCTTGGAGAAAGAGCAGCTGTGGAAGGTAGAAATCTACCTGGGGGACTCAGGGCCCAGGAAGGGGGATAGTATGACTGGAGGGATGTGGTCAAGGGGCAAGAGGGAGGGAGGCCAGAGGTCCGTGGCCCCAGAGGCTGGCAGGGCTGTGGATGTCGCTGACCGCCCCCCTCTGACCTCCTCTCTCAGCAGGGTTCCCTGAGCCAGGAAATGGCCACGGCTGCCATTCCCCAGCTGCCCTCAGAGACCCAGGAGAGCCCTGGCCCCGGCCTGTGCAGGTAATGCCCACCCCGCCAGCTCTACTCCACACCCCTAACCCGGCCCCCACCCAACGTGTCCTCTCTCTGCAGCTCTCTGAGGAAGTCACCTCTGACCCTTGAGGACTTCAAGTTCCTGGCAGTGCTGGGTCGGGGTCACTTTGGAAAGGTGAGGGCATGAAGTTGGGGGCTGTGGTTCGGGGCACCTGGGCTGCGCTAACCACTGAGACCACCTCTTCCCTCCACGGTCTAGGTGCTGCTTTCTGAATTCCGGGCCAGCGGGGAGCTCTTTGCTATCAAGGCTTTGAAGAAAGGGGACATCGTGGCTCGGGATGAGGTGGAAAGGTAAGGCTGTGCTCTGGCCCCTCTTCTAGGAGAGGAGGGGCTGGGACGTTCCCTGTGCCCTTGGATTTGAGATCTTTGCAATTACCCAACATCTACTTGTTCCCTGACCACTAGTGCTGCTGTTGTCCCTATATGTGGATTGCACAGAGAGGCTGAGCAACTTCTCCAAGGTGACACAGCTAGGAGCAGCAGCAGGCCCAAGATTTGAACCTAGGGTCTTGGGCTCTAAGATCTGTGCTCCTAATGGGGCCATTGCTGTGGTTCTGCTTTGGTGCCAGGGCTCTGAGCTCCAGTCCTGTCTCTGCCAGATATGCTCAGGGATCTGGCATGTCTCCCGTTAGAACTCCAGCCCCTCTTGGGTGGCAATGCAGCCTGACAGGGTGGCACATACCTGTAATCCCAGCTATTTGGGAGGCCAGAGCGGGGGGGGGGGGTGGTCACGGGTTTAAGGTCACCCTGGACAACTGAGTGAGAGCCTGTCTCAGAAAAAAAATCTGAACAGTACTTGATTCTTGTAGAGGCACTGAGATTTCCCCCCAGGTTCCCAGTGGCCTTTATAATCAGAAACCCAATGCAGAAAGGCTTAAAGGAAGGAATTTATTAGTCTGGATCAGAAGAATCCTGGGGAAGGGGCCGGGGATATAGCTCAGCAGCACGAGCACCTGTCTGGCAAACGCGAAGTTCTGAGTTTGACTCCCAGTATCCAAAAAAAAAGAAAAAAAGAAAAGAAAAATCCTGGGGAGTCCGCTTCAGGTATGGCTGTATCCAGGTGTTTCCCTCATTGCATGGTCTCTCCTGGGTGGAGATACTTTGCCTCGTGGCAGCTTTCCCTGTTCTAGAACCACCCCAGTGGGAATCCTGGTATCAGCCACCATGACTTTGGCTGCCTATTCTTGAACTAGTCCTGGCCAGAGAGATGGGAGATCCATTGGCCTGGGGCCTGTGTCCACCCCAACAGTTGCCCAGTGGAAAGTGGAGGCTATTCAGATGATGGGTGGATTCTGGGTGCCCCATCAGCAGACAAGGCTACCGAAGTTCGGAAGTATGCCTTGTCCCAAGTCACACACAGTGAAGGCCTTCAGCAGATACTGTGGGCTACAGCCCTGAGGAGGCCAGGAGTCAGGGGTCCAGGAAACAGCTGTGGTCTCTGCCCTGCTGCCCCAGCCTGATGTGTGAGAAGCGGATCCTGGCTGCAGTGACCAGCGCGGGGCACCCTTTCCTGGTGAACCTGTTTGGCTGCTTCCAGACGCCGGAGCATGTGTGCTTCGTGATGGAGTACTCAGCTGGTGGGGACCTCATGCTGCACATCCACAGCGACGTGTTCTCTGAGCCCCGTGCCATGTGAGCCCCCTACCAAGGCCCACCTTCCTCAGCCTCCCAGAGCTCTCGGGGCTGCATCCCTGACATTTGTCTCTCTTTGCAGCTTCTACTCAGCCTGCGTGGTGCTGGGGCTGCAGTTCCTCCATGAACACAAGATTGTCTACAGGTGCACTGTGCCCGTGGAGGGGGTACCAGCTTGGGACGGCCAAACCCCCACCCCATGCTCATGCCTCCCCACCTCCTGATCCCCCCCAGGGACCTGAAGCTGGACAATTTGCTCCTGGACACTGAGGGCTATGTCAAGATCGCTGACTTCGGCCTTTGCAAGGAGGGTGAGGTTGGGGTCTGGGGCCCCTGTGGAGCAGAGGAAGGCACCCGGGGTCCCCACCACCTCCAGTCCCATGAGTGCCCATGGCCCTGCTCCCCCTAGGCATGGGCTACGGTGATCGGACCAGCACGTTCTGTGGGACCCCTGAGTTCCTGGCCCCTGAGGTGCTGACAGACACGTCCTACACTCGCGCTGTGGACTGGTGGGGGCTGGGTGTGCTGCTCTACGAGATGTTGGTGGGTGAGGTGAGTGTCCCCGGCCTTGGTTTCCCTGTGTGTAAGCGGGGACACTTACCATCTGTGTAGGCCACTCCTGCGGGAGGTGTGACAAGTCCCCAGGGGCTGTACTCACCCCAACTCTGCCTGCCCCCAGTCCCCGTTCCCAGGGGACGATGAGGAGGAGGTGTTCGACAGTATTGTCAACGATGAGGTTCGCTACCCACGTTTTCTGTCAGCTGAGGCCATTGGCATCATGCGAAGGGTGAGGATTCCGGGGTGCAGTGCAGAGGGAGCAGGGTGGGAGGCTCTGGGCCAGAAGCCACAGCCCCTGACCCAGTTCCTCGCCTGCAGCTGCTGCGCAGAAACCCGGAGCGGAGGTTGGGGTCCAGTGAGCGCGATGCAGAAGATGTGAAAAAGCAGCCCTTCTTCAGGGTGAGGACCCCCCCAGGTCCTCCCGGGTCCCCCAGACCTTTCTTCAACCAAGGGCCAGTTGGCTGCCCAAGCCCTTGTGAATTCACCGTGGGCCTAGCTGTCTTCAAACATGGCACCACTCCGGGAGCCCCCATTTCCTCCCCTCATCGCCCCAGCCTATGCCCCTCCTGTACCCACATCCCTCCAATCTGGGGAGCACTGTCGGAGCTTGGCCCTCACTGACCACCCATGCAGACCCCAGGCTCGCCTGGCTCAGCCTCCCTTTTGCCCCCTCCCCTCCACAGAGCCTGGGCTGGGATGTGCTTCTGGCCCGCCGCCTGCCGCCGCCCTTTGTGCCCAAGCTCTCGGGGCTCACGGACGTCAGCAACTTCGACGAGGAGTTTACCGGGGAGGCGCCCACGCTGAGCTTGCCGCGTGACGCGAGGCCCCTCTCTGCCGCTGAGCAGGCCCTCTTCCAGGATTTTGACTTCGTGCCCGGGGGCTGCTAGCACCCATCCTCCCTGCCCAGAGTTCTTAGTTTTTAAAAAGGCCTTTGGGGTTCACCCCGTCCTTGCATCCTCTGTCCCTTCTCGTGCTTGGAGCGAGGCTTCGGTGGGGCCCACTTGAGGGAGCGTCAGGGTTGCGTGGGGGTGTCGGGGCCTCCAGCATGATGGGTGAGGTGGGGCGCCGGATGTCGGGTAAGCTGAGGGCCATGGTGAGCTGAATGGGGTTCATGGGGACTCGGAGCGCCCCCCAGAGCGTTGGTGCACCAGCCCAGGGCGTAGTGAGTGGCCCCCACCATAGGGGCGCCTCTCTGCGGCCACACAGGAGCCGCAGCCCTGATGGGACAGACGACCCAGGCTCTGGAAGTGGCCTGTGCAGCGGATCAGCCCTGCACTCAGCAGTGGCCGAGGCCACTGTGCCGCGAGCTGCGCAGTGAGCTGGCTTCCCAAGCGCCCTTGGTGGGGCTCAGCTCGGCGGTGCCACCCTGGGCACCTGCCCTGGGGGGAAGCACGCGGAGCAGCTGGCGCAGCACAGCCTGGCGCAGCAGAATGTACACCCAGGGGTCCAGGATCTGGTTCCAAGAGGCAAGACGCACGGCCAGGAAGAGTGGTCGCTGCAGGGAGCTGGGACTCCAGCCCCCAATGGCCAGCACCACCAGAACCTGTGGGGACAGCGGTGTCAGAGGGCTGCAGGAGCCGGGCGGGGGGCCCACAGGGACAGCTCTCCTGAGGGGGGAAAAGAGGATCTACACGGGCAGGGCTGTTGGCAGAGCCCAGGACAGGGGAACAGGACTGGACCACCGGCAGGGAAAGGAGTTCGTGGATGGGTGGGGTGCGGTGGGAGAGCCCCAGGCAAGAGGAGGAGGATGGAGCTGGGAGGTAGCACGCGGGGCTCACGGAGGCAGAGCCTTGGCTGGGTGGGGAGAGGAGCAGCGCCCTCGAGCCTGTGGGCGGGTGAGGCGGTGGCCGCGCTCTCACCAGCAGGGGGCTCCAGCAGATGCACGACACCACCATGATGCCCACGAGCTGGCCCACCATCTCCACGTCGTGCGCGCGGGTTCTGCGAGCCGAACCGCCGCCCCGGGAGCTGCGCAGGGTAGCAGAGGCCGAGGCGACGGATGAGGCCGACGAGGCGGAGGCTGAGCGCGGTGCCCAGCGCCGGCGGCTGTCGGGGCTCATGACCTCGGGGAGCCGTCGGGAGCGGTGGCGGCGCCAGCGTGCGCGCAACAGGGCCAGACCGCTGAGCGAGTTGCACACGAGCGCTGCGAGGAGCGCGGCCAGGCCGAGTCCGGCGAAGAGGCCCGCAAGTACCGCCTGGCGCCAGCCCCCGGGTGGTCCGAGGCCAATGAAGCACCAGGTGCCCGGGTACTGCAGCTCATACCGCCCCACGTGCACCAGCGGCAGCAGCGCCACGGCCAAGGCCACCGCAGCCAGCACGCCCAGCGCCACGCGTGCACGGGCCACCGATACGCGCGCCGCGTGCAGCAGCGGGCGCGTGAGGCCCACGCAGCGCTCCACCGCCATTCCGCAGCCCAGCAGTAGCGGGCACAACCCGAAGAAGACCATGCAGCCCCCAAGGAAGTGGCAGGTCCCGCCGGCCGGCGAACGCCCTGCCGTGTACAGGCGCAGTACCAGCGCACCCGGGATCACGTGGCCCGCCAAGTCAGTGGCCAGTAGGCTGGCGACAAACAGCAGGAAGGTGGCGGCAGAGCGGCGGCGCCGCAGCCGGCCCGCGGCCTGTGCCAGCAATACCAGGGCCAGCACGTTGGACACGGCGCCCAGGGTCATGGAGAAGATGGGCAGTGCCGGCGACGCGCTGGAACCACCCGACGGCACCGATGCGTTGGGGACCCCGGGCGCCGCACACGTCCTTGCCTCGCTGGGCAGGCTTGAGTTCAAAGGCCCGCAGAGGCTCATGTCAGGTGCGGGGAGGGCTGGGTAGGAGAGAGGAGGGCATGGTGAAGCCGCTGGGGCTCAGTGCTGTCCCATTCCCAGGTCATGAGGCTGTCAGAGCTCACTGTTCTCTTGTGACTCCGAATGAGCCGGACGCTTCCCCGCCTCTCACTGCGCTGTCTCTGCCCATACTGTCCCCAGAGAGACCACAACTTCAACCCCCCCAGCCGCAGCTTTCCACATCTCAGGGCCTCAGAGGCCCAACTGGCCCTGGCTCCCGCTCTCACCCACGGTGAGCTTCTGGCTCAGGCTGAGCCCTCTGCAGAGATGGGGCCCCCGGCGCTCACCGCGCCTGCTCTTCACTGCAGCCATGGCCTTTCCTTCAGTCCTACACTCGGCCCCTAGCTCTACTCCATGGCCGTGAGCACCTCTTCCCCCATGGCCAGGGCCTGTCCCCAGGGACCATCTCTGCCTGCCGTGACACTGGCCGTGTCTGTCCGACAGTCCCACCTGCCCCTCACAGTCTCTGCCCTGTGGCGATATCACTGCATCCTGTCCGTCCCCATGGCCCCATTTCTGATTTCCACGGCACGGTCTTTGTCCCCAAAACCTCATCTGTGTGTTTCATGCACCACAGGTCCAGTCTGGCCACCCTGTTCTGTCCTAGAGGCTCAGCCCAGGACCACACACCCGCACCCACACTCTACCGTCTGGCACCGAGGGCTGACAGGCAAACTCCCCCAGGGCCAGGCGAGAAGGGAGGATGGAAGACGGGAAGATGGGCAGGGACAGCCCGGGCATGGAGTGAGGCAGCACCAGACCAAGGTAGCAGTGGTCCCACCCGTGCCCGCTCATCCCCTCCACCCTTCCCTCTTACCTGGTGCTGCCTGGGACACCGGGCCCCCATTGCCCCCACACGTCTGCGCCCACCGCGCCCGGCACTGGCCAGGCTGTTCCTGCCCGCCCTCTTCCTGGGGCAGCTCTCAGCTCCCGCCTCCACCGCGCCCTGCTGGCCTTCGGGGCTGCTCCACTCTGCGCACGCCCACTGGGGGCCTTCAGGGACAGAGACCCCCTCTCTGTGCTCCTGACACTGGGAAGGGGCCACTTGGGGCCCCAGCTGCCCTCCTTCTCCAAGGGAGGCTCCTGGGAGCTGGCCTGGCCCCTGGGACCCCGTCCTGCTGGCGGGGCGGGGGCAGCCCTCCCCAGGGCTTGGGCTTCTTGCCCGCCTCATTAATAAAGTGGATAAAATCTAAACATTGGAAAGTATGAGCATCGTCCAGGGCGGGCTGGGGAGGCTGCAGGGGTGGTGCTGCCCCCAGCAGGGTTTTGGGGCTGGGGGGCCATGCACAGGGGGACTGTGGGAGAGCACCACTCCCTGTGCTGTCTGAGCCTTTGTGGGTGTTGACTTGAGTGACAGTGGCAGTGTTTGGAGAGGTCCAGCCTGGCTGGGACCTGCCCAGTATTTACACAAGGGCCCAAGCCCAGACCACACCCAAAGGAGGAGGCAAGGGCCCCAGGGAGTCAGGAGGTCTAGGGACCAGGCCAGGGCCACATCCTTCCCCAGTGTGTTGAGCAACACGTCTGACACAGGCCAAGACATCTTCACACCCTGCACCCCAACGCACAGCCACAGCCTCACCTCCAGCCCTGAGAAATAGGGTCATGGCCTTGGGGGGCATCCATGCAGCCTCACACCCCGAGAGCTAGCAGTGGCCACACCTGTCCCCAAGGTACCACTGTTGTACCCATGAACTCACAGAGTTGCTTTCATTCCCCAGCATGGAGACCATCCAGGGTTGCTGGGCCAGCAGCCACTTCCCTCAACACCCTGAAAGGCACCCCTGCAGGATGACACTCATTGCACCCTTAAGTGCTGGCGGATACAGGCTCACCTTTGAGTCCTACTGTCACACCTCTAGGCCAGGGGTACTCTTGACTCACCCTAGACATAGGAGTGTCACCTGCTGCACCCCAGACCTGGCCACCCCCAGGAACTGTGGCACCAAGGCTCACATACTCATACCCTCGGAACCTAAGACAGCTCACCCACAACCCTGGACCCCGAGACCTGGCCAGCCACACCCCGCCCCCCAAAATAACAACACCGAGAAAGGGGCACTGTCACACTCCACACCTCGAGTTGCTCCCTGGGACACAGCTGGTGGTCCTCACTTACCCAGACCCGAGTCACCAACCTCACTTGACTTATTCACCAGCCAACACCCGACAGACACAGGTCCTGCTCACAGCCACACCCCTTGCACCACAGATGTCCCCCAGCACATGTTCAGCACCCCACGTGCCTCTGGATGCCCCAAGTCATCAACTGTGGCTCCCACCCCACAGATGAACACAGGCCTGGGCTTGGACATAACCCTACCCAGCAGACTTCCCAGGCCAACAACTTAACTGGCTCCCAAACATTCCTGCCCCGGCCCCATCCTCTCCCTTCCCTGCAGGTCTGGCCCGAGTCCCACCCTCCCTGTCTTTGATCCCCTCAATCCCAGGATGAAGCCGACTGTCAAAACAAGGCCGGGTTTATGTCCCATGTGAAGCACTGCACCACTGACGGCTGTGGACCCCGAATGCCCAGCATTGGCTGGGGGCTCGAGGCTGGGATGACACATGCTCCCAGGCTGGACTGACAAAGGTGCAGGGCTGGGGGCTGGTGGGCAGGCTGGATGGAAAGAGTGTAGGATTTGAACCATCCATCACCAGGAATCTCACGTTGCCTGGAAGCCTGATGGCTGGCAGCCAGGAGCTGCGTCGGGAGGGCGGTGGGAGAGGGTGGTGGCCCGGGGCCAGCTCTTAATTCAATTTGGAGCTTGAGGAAGATAGATTTCAGCTGCTGCGTTCTTTCCCAGCCCCATCACACCCCGCATGCCCAGCCACACAGGTCCCAATCCAGATAGCTCCTTTATGTTCAAGACAGAAATTGAGATACAAAAGCCCTGTCATCGCTGCCTCTGCCTCCCTCCCTCCCTGGGGCCTGGAGGGTGAGACAACAGGGTTGGGGGATGGTGGGGGGTTCACAGCAAACTCTTCCCTAACATGGAGGTAACAGACTCCAGTCAGAGGCTCCTCTCAGGAGGGAGCTGGGGAGGGGGTTATTGCATTTGCTGAGGGGGACCCCACCCCACATTCCCTGTCTCGGAAACCAGGTGACGACCCCCAAACAGAAACTAGGCCCTAGAGAGACGCAGGGACCGGTTGGCAGCTGACAGTAGAGAGTGGAGGGGTGGCCGCCCGGTGTAGGTCCCCCCCAGGCTCCTGACCCAGCTGGGGTGGCGGGGTGAGGGAACCCAGCCAGTCTGGGATCCGGGAAGACCGCGGTACCAACTGGAGCGGGCAGGGCTGGGCCCTGCTGCCGCCGCTTCACACCACCCCTCTGACCACCGAGCTCCAGCTATGAGCTCCAGCTGGATACGCAGGGTCCCTGCTTGGTGTCCCCTCTGGGACCTCCAGCAGGCCGGCCCTGGTCACTGAGAGGTCCAGTGGGTTCCTAGTAGCGGCCAACCTTGGCGTCCCCAATAGCACCCCAGACGTCAAAGACGAACTCGTCCGGGAAGGCAAAGTCGCCGAGCTGTTCGTCGAGGGCCTCAGCCAGCTCGTCTGGGTTTCTCTTGTCCTTCCCCAGCTCAACCATGGTGGCTGCTACACCAGCAGGGGAGAAATGGGAACAGGGTAAGAGGGGCGCGGGGTTCTGTGCCGGGCCTCAGCCACCCCCAGCCCCCACCACCCCAGCCCTGGGCGCCCACTTACCCAGTTCGGTGTCTCGGATCCCCATGTAGCTCTCCAGCAAGTCGTCCACCTTCTCAATGGCCTTCTCCTCAAAGGCTGAGGGCTGCCGCAGGGAAGGGACAGGCACATCACAGTCACCTAACTGCCACTGTCCTTACTGGGTGCCTTTTCTTGGCTGCAGTACTGGGGGGTCACATGAATCCAGGGGCATCCTACCTCTCAGCTCCATCCTAAGCCTTTTATATTTTATTCTGAAATGGTCTCACTAAGTTCAGGCTGGCCTTGAATTTGCAATCTTGCCTCAGTCTTCCCAGCAGCTGTCATTACAAGCATGTACCAGCCTAAAGCACCCTTATTTATCTGCTCTTCTCTCAGCTTTACACAGGTTTCCATCCACGTATCATCTTCATGCCCACCCAGAGAGGAAGGTATTTGGTATTATGACTCCATTTTACAAATAGGGAAACTGAGGCCTCCTTGCCCAAGAAAGGTCCTGCCACCTGGAGGTGGCAAGAGTGGACTGAATACAGGTAGCTGCTCAGCTAACAGGTCAGGCGGCCCCCATGAAAGTGCAGGGGAACCAGGCGTGGTGGCACTTGCCTGTAATCCCAGCACTTAGGAGGCTGAGGCAGGAAGATCTTTGTGAGTTAGAGACCAGCTTGGGCTACAAAGTGAGCTCAAGGCCAGCCTCAACTGCATAGAGAGATCCTGTCTCAAAAAAGAAAAAAAACAAAAAAAACAAAAAAACAGCGAAGGGGAGGGGGCGCTGGCTTTCTGTGGGGACACTCACCAGTTCCTCCACTGTAGCGGGGCCCCGTGATCGCAGCCGGAGGGTCCCTCGGCCAGTGCCCAGTTGTGGACCAGAGCCGGGGCGGCAGCCCCCTGAACGCTGGCTGATCATGTCTGTGGGAGGAAGGGTGAAAGGTAGCTCAGCTGAAACCCTGGTCAGGTACCTAGCTTTGCACAGCACCCCTGGCCTTCAAGCTTCTCCAGACGCCTGCAGCCTGAGGGATGGATGCCGGGGGGCAGGACGATGCAAGAGGGCAGCTGGGGCCAGGCCTGGGAAAGTCAGAGGAGGACTGGCGGAGGGAAAGGCCCCAGGCCCAGGCCCTTCGGTCTGTGCCCCTGGCCGGGGGTACTGCTGAGGGCCACAGACCTGCTGTGCCCGCTGGGGAGGAGCTGAGTCCCCTCCCCCCACCCCAGGGCCTGGGGCCCATTCCTAGGAGTCAGTGGAGCCAGACGGAAAAGTAGGGGGCTGGTGCAGGGCAGCCAAGCCTGGCTTCTCAGACCTGGGGGGCTGGCCAGGGTTGGGGGCGCTTGGCTGGGCTAATGGCTTCTGGGAGGTGGGTGTGGGGCAACTTCCTCCTGATTCCTGCAAGCAGGGCAGGCAGCCAGCAGCGCTTCCAGGCCAGGGCGGAGCTGCACCCCTCCTTTCTAAGGCGCTGGCCAGGCTTGGGTGCCACCTGCTGGCGGTTCTGAGCCCTGCAGCCTGGACTGCTGTGCCAAGGCTAGGCCACCCGGCATTCTCCACCTGGCACTCACCAAAGGCCTTGCGTGGCTCCGTGAGCTTCAGTGTGAAGGTGCGGCCACGGGGCAGCTCCTTGAGCAGCCGGGCCACCTCGTAGTGCCGGCAGCCCAGCAGACTCTGGCCATTGATGGCCTCGATCATGTCGCCCACACCAATGAGCTGGATGTGGTCGATCACGCTGCCCTCCTTGATGCGCTGCAAGGGGAAAGGGGCATGAGCCTGTGGTCCCGCCCTCCATACTGCCCACCTGGGATGGGGCTGTGGGGACCTTGATGAAGGCGTAGCCTGCCCCGTTGTCAGTGATGGTCAGGCCCAGCGCATCCTCTGACTTGAACACCTCCACCTCCTTGCGCTGCCCCTTGACATGGGCGAAGATGAAGTCCTCCAGCCCAATCTGGCCGCCCAGCAGCTTGTCCATGTCCACTTTGTGGGTGTTGAGTGTGCAGAACATCACCTGCGGGGCGGGCACACACTTGTCCGTGCTCCTCTGGGGCCCTGTGCTGACTGCCCCGGACAAGAGGTGGCGAGAGGCCGGGCCCTGGAGTCCCATCCAGCCTCAGCATCAGCACTGTTTCCAGGCCATGAAGCCAATTTGGGGACTGCTGGGGAAATGCTTGTGGGGTAGGTAAAGGGGCCCAGATCGCACCTAGCCAAGGCCCTGGGCTTGCTCCTTGCCCAGCTGTCCTTGGCCCCCACGGGCAGGGCTGGAGATGCACGCTCCCATCCCACCTCCTAATGGGGGGTCAGCCCTGCGCTTCAGTCCCCCAGTGTGCTGGGGTGCAGACCTCCAGGGCACCCTGGAATGGCCATCAGTTCCCTAAAACTACGGGGGTTTGGGCCTCCCAGCCCCTCTAGGAGCTCATCTTGTAGATACTGCTGAGCCCCCCATGGTCTGCACCGTGCAGGTCTTCCAGGCCCCAGTCTAGACGGGTCGCGCAGCTTACCTCGGCGGGCGGCAGGCGGAAGGCCTCGGCGATGCGCCCGTACAGCTCCTTCACGTTGCTGAAGCCCTCGATACGGCCCGTGGGGCTGCCGTGTGCCAGCTGTGTATGGAACACCAGACGCGGGCGCAGTGCAGGGGGCGGGGGCGGCAGCCCAGCCTGGGGGAGCCCCGCGCCCACCCCGCCCAGTGGCCCCTGCTCGCTGCCAAGTCCGCCGCGCCCAGCCTCGGCCTCTTCATTCTCCACCAGCGGCGGCGCCTTCTTCCGCCGCCCCAGTCCCAGCGGCATCAGCTGAGGCAAGAAGCGGGGCGGCTCCCCGGGACCTGCGGGGAAAGCAGCAGGAGGATCACTGCGAGTTCGAGGCCAGCCTCGAGTAATAAGGAGTTCACGGCAAGCCTGGACTACAGGGAGAGGTCTTGTCTCAAAATTCAAAAAACAAGCGCCAGGTGTGTGTGTTGGCTCCCAGCACTAGTTCGAGACCAGCCTGGGCTACATGAGTGAGCTGCCTGCACTACATAGTGAGGCCCTGTCTCAAAAAATAAAAATAATAAATAAATGAATAAAAATTTAAAAAGAGGGAAGCTGGGATGTAGCTCAGTTTAAAGGCCTTGGGATCATTCCCCAGTACCACAGAAAAGAATAGGATTTACACAGAACTTATCCCCTATGCAGTATACTTCATTTTTATGTTTTATTTTTGCGGCGCTGGGGACATCACCCACTCCACTCTGAGCACCCCTGCCCCTCTGTGCACTTTAATCAACCCTGGGTGACATAGAAATCTTACAGAGTAAATGTAGGTGACAGGTGAGATGTCCTATTGTTTGGGGGAACAATGACCTAAGTCTGAATGTGTCCCGTGTAAGGTAATTTTTTCCCCAAATATTCTCAATCCACTGTTAGTTGGTTGGATCTGTGGATGTGAGGCTGGTACGAGAGCACAGCACTGATGTTGTTATTAGGGGTGGAACCCAGGGCCTTGAGCCTGCTACGCAAGTTCTCTACTACTGGGCTACAACCCTAGCTCCTTTTTTTTCTTTTTTTTTTGAGACAGTATCTAACTATCTAGTCCAAGGTGGCCTCACACTCAGTGATCAGACTGCCTCAGCCTCCCAATTGCAGGGATTACTGGCATGCGCCACCGCACCTGGCCATCTGGGCCCACTTAACACATAATGGAGGCTGAAAGCAGTGAGGCTTCCTTTATTTTTCTAGCAGTTACAGTCACTAATGCCATGTGATGAAACTTCTGAGTCCAGCATCAAAGCTGTAATCTGGACAGCCCTCACCCCCTAGGCTGGGGCAGGTGGGTGAACAGCTCTGGCCCAAGAACTGCTGGAGGAGGTGACACGTGCCACCTCCAGGCTGAAGCACTTGGTTCCCAGAGCAAGGGTATCCGAAGTGCTGTGGCTCAGCCAGCCCACCTAAGAGGGCAGTGACTCTACCAGGCCAGGACCGAGCGACCGCAATACACGGAGCCTCTCAGCCAGGCGTGGTGACGTGTACCTGTGACCCCAGCACTCAAGGAGGCTGAGGTCGGAGGATTACCAGTTCAAGTCCTACTTAGTTAGACCTTGTCTCAAAATAAAAATAGGAAGGGCTGGGGTGCATCTGGTAGTGGTGAGCCTGCGTGTGATCCACAGTATTGCAAAAAACAAACAAAAGAGAATCTCTTGCTAAGTTGCCATGGCTGTGTAGCATGAGCCAAAAATAAACTTTGGTTGTTTCAGCCACTAAGATATGGGGATGGATGTGAGGGTGACCTGGCTGCTACATCTGTCACCCCATTGATCGACAGGGTTGATTCGGTGATCTGGCTGGCTGGGTGGGTGTCCCCTTCCTCCCTCAGCGCTCCATGTGCGTCCCTCCCGAAGCTGCGCACTCCGTCGGATGACCACCCCTGATAGAGGAGGGCTGTTCCTCCATCAAGGGTATAGGAGTACTTGTGCTCCCCTGCTAGAGCCTCCAAACAAGCTCTCAAGATATGGGGATATTCATGAGTGCAGCGAAATCTAACAGATCCATAGTCACGTGTTACATAAGAGAATTGCCTAGGGCTGGAGGCAGCTCAGTATTTTGTTTTGGTACTGGGAATCGAACTCAGGACCTTGCACTTGCCAGGCAGGCGCTTGTGCCACTGAGCTATATCCCCAGCCCACAGCAGCTCAGTGTTAAGTGCTTACCTAGCCTGTAGGAGGTCCTGGCACCACAAACAACGAAAAGAACCTATCACTCACTGACATCACAGTTGTCAGTTTGACTAAGAACACTGCATGTTTACAGAACATGAGCTTGCGTATCGACGTAATGATGTACCATATCCCATCATCAGGTAGCATTTGACTGTATGTCCCTTCTTTCTTCTCCCTGTTTCTTTATGTCTCTCTCTTTCTCCCTCTCTCTCTTCAAGCAAACATGGGGGTGGGGTCGTTACCATATTCCACCATCTGTTTTTTGTTGTTGTTTTTTGTTTTGTTTGAGACCAGGGTCTTGCTATGTAGCCCAGGCAGGTCTCAAACTTGTGGTGATTCTCCTGTCTTGGCCTCCCATGTGCTGGGATTACAGGTGTGTAATATAGCTCCACACACTGTTTTAATAATATAGCTTAGAAACACAGCTTCTGCCTGGCAAGTGCAAGGTCCTAAGTTCAGTTCCTAGTACAAAAAAAAAAAAATAGAGACATGCAAAAGACCCCTGGGCAGAATACCACGTGCAGTTACACAGGTTGGGCACTGTACATAGCCAGTAGACCAAGGTGACAAAGAACAGTGCTATTCTGTGCTCTGCTGCCAACCTCCATTCCCTGGCATGTCAGTGCTTGAAGGAGGAGGGTATCACAGCTCCGGCTGTGGCCACATTCTTTGGAAATATCCAGAATACCAACAGTTAAGCCAGCAAATGTATAAATGTCTAACATCATTTCTACTAGTGTCGGGAAGACAAGAAGACAAGCTGGGTGTGATGGTGTGTGCCTGTCATCCAAGCACTCGGGAGGCACTGCTGAGGCAGGAGGAGCAATGTGAGTTTAAGGTTAGCCTGCACCGCATAGTGAGACCCTGTCTCCACAAAAAAAAAAAAAAAAAAAGTAAGTATAGTTCTACAGAATGATCAGGAACAGCTCTCCAGGCTCAGAGACTTGAGGCACAAGAGAAAGAATCCATGCAGGCATATGGGGCAAGAAGGATCCTGGCAGAGGAACAGTCAGTGCAAATGTCCTGTGGTAGGGACTCACTGAAGAACAATGAGGAAGCCCTGTGGAGTAGGGAGAGAAATACAAGGGATGAAGCATTCCGCACCTTGGCTTTTATCCCTCAGAAGATAGGAGCCATGGAAGGTTCTGCGCTATGCATAGCTGTGTCCTGACTCAGCTCCTGGATCAAATAATCATTATGATTTGTTTTTGTTTGTTTCTGTTTTAACTGAGAAAGGGTCTCAAACAAACAACAGCCTGGAGTCCAGGCTGCCCTCAAACTCCAGGCAATCCACCTGCCTCAGTCTCCCAAGTGCTAGGATCACAGGCGTGTGCCACCACAGATGGAATTATAACACGTCCTGTGCAAAAGGCACTTTCAGTATCCTCCCCCCAGACGTCTCTGGGGCATCCTGGATTCCACAGAGCCCACGGGGGCTGCACCAACCCAAGTGCCCCCTGTGAACCCATCCATCCATTCACTGACTCACTCACCTGGGGTGTGTGCTGGCTATTTTGGGGCTTGGACCTGTCCTCTCACCACACTTCCAATCAAGACAGCAGTTGAGAAATCCTGCGAAATATGATCCATGTCCCCCTCTCCTCTGCTCAGCTATGCAGTGTGCTTGTACCCTCGGAGTAAACACCCTGAACCATCCATCCGTCCGTCCTGCCTTTCAGTCACCAAGTCCTAGATGTCCAGTTCCCAGGACCCCAGATGCCCGTGTCACCTCCACCCTGACCCAGTCTTGCTTCGGCCAGTCCTGCGTCCTCTGCGGTAAGCAGAGGGGCAATTGGTGCAGATCCGAACCCCAGCCTGGTCACTTACTCGCTGCGTGGCTGTGGGTAGCACGGTTTACTTCATGGGCCTCAGCGTCCTCATCTGAAAAAGTGGGCAGAGTCTCTGTTGCTCAGGCTGCTCACAGGAACCCAGAGAAACTGCAGGGCACGAGACCCGCTCAGCCCCTTCCTCACCGCTTAGGGGCCACTGTTATTATTCTCAAGGACACTGCCACCTCTGAAACGCTGCAGAGGGAACCCAGGGCACACGCTAGGCAAGCACTGTGCCACTGAGCTGCGCTCCAGCCCATGACTGAATTTATTATTTTTGTTTGCCCGTTTGCTTTTGCAGTAGTAGGTTGGAACAAACCCAGGGTTTTTGCATTTAGCTACATCCTGTAGCCCCCTTTTAAATTTTTTTTTTTTAATTTTGAGACAGAGTTTCATGACATTGCTCAGGTTATGCCACTGTACCCGGCTCTTTTTGTTCTCTTTTTTGAGAATGGGCCTCCCTATGTAGTTTGGGCCTTACACTCCTTATGGAGCCCACACTGGCCTCAAATTCACAGCAATCCTTCAGCCTCAGCCTCCCCAGTGCTGAGATAACAGGCATGTGCCACCATGCCCAGCTTCCCGGCTCGCTCACTACTGTTAGGTCCATCCCGGATGTCCCCCATCCTACCCCATCCCATCCAGGACCTTTCCACTCCTGTCTGCCTGCCAAGGCTTGTTCCAGGCCACTTTCCCTGGGCAGCCTTTTTGGCTTGCCCCAGCTTGTTGGAAAGGCCCTGTGCATCAGGCAACTCAGGCCCATGAGCTTAATTACACACTGCCCTGACAGAACTCCTGTCTTCCAACCTCCAGGCTGTTATTTAACTCTGTGTCTCTATTTTAAAATGTAAACCATATGATATTGCTCTTCTGCCTCAAATCTTACAACAGGATCTACCTTACAGGAGAAAAATTCTAACCCAGCACCCGCTTACTATGACCCACACATTTGTACATAATCGCCACCCTGGCTTCCCTTCCAGTCCCGGCCCATCATTCCAAGATCCGTCCAGCCTGCGGAGGTCCATGGGGCTGGCTCCTTTATGTCATTCAGGCCTGGACACCCTAAGTCACCCTCTTCCGGAGTATCCCTGGTCCACAGTACAGCGTGGACCACCCCTCATCGACTATTCATGGCACAATCTGAAATTATCTCCTTTGTTTCCCTTGTTTGTTCCCTGTCTCCCCCCGCCCCCCAAAAATGTCAGCTCTCCAAGTGCAGGGATTTTTTCCCCCTTTGGAGACAGGGGCTTACTGTGCAGTCCAGGCTGGCCTTGAACTCACTATGTAGTCCAGACTGATGTCGAACTTTCAGGGATCCTCCTCACTCGGATTCCTGAGTACTGGGATTACAGGTGGGCACCACCATATCCAGCTCAAGACAGAGATTTCTGTCTTTTTCCCTATTATACACTTGGTACCCAATACAGGGCCTGACATACAGTAGGTGCTCGATAAATGTCTGCTGGCCCTGGGGACATCGCTTAGTGGCAGAGCACCTGCCCAGCATGCAGGAAGCTCTGGGTTCCCTTCCCGCCGCAGAACACATGAGCTGCAGAATGAACAGGTGCATCCTCTATCCTCTGGCCGCTCTCTGACCCTTCCTCCTGCGGAAACCACCTACCCACTGTGCCTGCTCAGGAATGGAGTGGAATTTGCCTGGACCTAACGGGCTGAGTGAAACTCCAGTATCTACAGCGTCTCGTTCCTAGGAAAGGCCTGACTCTTAGCAACCCCAAGAGAGGAGCAGGAAGTAGGGACGGGAGTTCCTGGGAGCTCGACGAAGCTGCGCAGGTGGGCACCACACCCAGCATGGTACTGCTTTGGCGAGAATACCGGCAAGAGGCCTCTGATTCACCCTTGAAAAACCGGCTTGGCCCGAGTTTCCAGGGAGAACGCCCAAAGCCTTCGGGGGGCCCGCCGACCTGAGACCTCAGCACCCTGGCTCCCTGTGTACTCTGCCCACAGATGCCACTCGCCTCTCACGACCGTCAGCTGCGCCTCAGCCCAGGGGAGAAGGGACAGGACAACCTCTGGTTAGCGTGACTGGTGCCTGGTGACCTCCTGGTGGGGAGTAGGTAAATACCAAGAGGTGTGGCCCAGATGTGGGTGGGGCGGCGGGGAGGAGCGTCCTGCAAGACACCTGCGCCCAGGAAAGGCGCCTGATCTAGCGGTGGAGACTTCAGCTCCGGACCCCGAGGCAGGTTCAAGTCCCACGTCCGACACTTATGGGCTGTGTGACCTTGGGCTAGTCACTGCTTCGTTTCTGGGCTCGCTGCCTCCCTCGAGGTCCCTCTCTGTGAGGTGTTTTGATTCACAGACCTGTACGGTACACAGTAAGGCTCCGCGGTCCTCACCTCGGACCCCAGCGAATGCCGCTCTCCCCGCGGGGTGGGGGGGCGTTCCACCGGGAGAGGGCTCGGGCATCCCAGCGCGCAGCTTGGAGCTCCAGCTGCGGGCCCACCTCGCACGATCGGGCAATCCTCGAGGTCCGAACCTCCAGAATGTATACCGGACCTCCCTGGCCGTCCCCTCCAGGGCTGGGAACACTCACCTGAGTCGCTGCCGCCGGCCTGAGAGCGCCGCACTCGGTCCTCCGCAAACTCCGGGCCCGGCCTCTCCCGCAGCGGCGGCCAGGGGGCGGGGCCCGTACCCAGAGGGCCAATCAGCGGTGACCACCCATAGCTTGCGGCCAATCGGCGTCTTCCCGCTTTGGGCGGAGCCGACGGAAACATTCCAGAGGGATCGCTCCGCCACGCCCGGCTCTCCCCACACTCCCCTCCCCGCGGCTCAGTGGACCATCCCGCCCCGCCTAGGCCGCGTCGGGTTGTACCACCGTGGAGCTGCGGAGGGGGGCGCTGCGGCGGGGCCCCGGCCAATCGCGCGGGAGGAAGCAAGCTGGCGGCCAATGGGAAGCTGGGACCCCCCCAGGCCACGTGCTGCTGGCTGAGTGTTGGTTTAGGGTGCCAGGGTGTTAGGGGCGGGGGATTGGCGGTGGGAGTCAGGTGACCAGAGTTTCGGGCAGAAGACGTGAGCTCTCAGTGTCCAGAAAAGCAGACCCTTTTGGAAGGCCCTGGGTCCCCGACCAGCTTTCCCGCCTGGCAGCCTCTGTCCCAGCCCGGCCTTCCTCCGGGAGGATAGAAAGATGCATTCATCGAGATGAATAGGGAAGGTCCTGGGTGTCCCTGCTGCTTGCAAGGGACAATGGACAAAAGCATTCATTTAGGCATTCATGCATTCATTCATTCACTCATCAGCTAATTAATTCGCCCTGTGCTCCGTGCCAGGCTCCAAACACGTATCGATGAAAAGCTGTGTGCAAGGTCTGAGGACCAAATAGGAACCTACAGCACACTGTAGGATAGGGCTGCGTCGGGAGCTAGCCAAGCAGCGTGAAAAGCACAGTGGTTTTGGTTTTAGTTTTTTTTTTTTTTTTTTTTTTGAGAGAGGGTCTTCCTATGTAGCTCAGGCTGTCCTCAAATTTGTGGCAATCCTCTTGCCTCAGCCCCCACGGGTGCTGGAATGACAAGCTGGAATGATAAGCATGCACCACCACGCCTCGCAAAAAGACACAATGGAATGAGAGGGAAGGGCGTTAGTTTATATTCATGTTTGGTTAGTTGAGCACCTACCATGTGCTCGATCGTAGGCGGTAACCAACCAGTGTCTGAGGACAGAAGTTGAATCTCCTGTGCCCATCACTGGGCCCACCGTTTCTTCCTCTGCCCCCTACACTCGCATAGAATAGCATGGATGGGCCAGGTGGAGTTCTCCAGCTTTCAGGGAAGTCCAGGTCCGGGAAAGAAAAACACAAACACATCTGGAACAGGTGAAGACTCGCAGTTCTCAAAACAGACGAGACTTTCTCCTAGTTTACGGTTGACCACTCAGCTTTGGGGGTTGGGGCTGAGGGCGCAGTGTATTCTGGGAATTGTAGTTCTTGGAGAGCCCTCGTTAGGGTCTTCCACCCTGCGCAAGCTTCCGGGAATGACTAGGTCTTGGAAGTCCCCAGGGAGAGTTGCGGTGCGCTCTAGCCTCCCCACGGCCTGCGGGAGGGCAAAGTAAAAGAGGAGCCAGGGCCTTGGGCTGAGCCGCTGAAGGCCGCCTGGCTGGCCCCACCCAGCTCGTAAACACAGATCCTGCCACGCTGGGCAGCAGGAGCAGCTATTGTCCCTCCCTTCCTGCTGTTGACCTTTGCCATTCCCACTGAGGGGGCACTGCCCTGCTGGAGCCTGCCATGCGCACTGCCTTACTGCATCCCTGGAAAGGAAGAAAAGTGTATGGGGATAAGGACCGCCCGACACTGGCTGCGGAGTCCGGAGTCCGAATCCACCTGCCTCCCCCTGTTGGCTGCTAAGGAAGTGCCAGAGAGAGGGTAGTAAGATTGCCCAGGGGTGCAGCGCAGCACTGGGACCTACCAATATTATAACTTACCAGACACTCCTGAAAACAGACTAGGCGGCCCTGCTGGGGAGGAGCGTAGAGCTGGGTGCCACTTGTGAAGCCAGGTGTGGTGGTGCACACCTACAGTCTCAGCACTTGGGAGGGACGGGAGGATCACCATGAGTAGTCTGACGGCAGCCCGGGCTACACAGTTCAAGTCCAGCCTGAACTACATGGCAAGACCCTGTCTCAAAAAAAAAAAAAAAAGATCCCTGTTCTGGAATGCCAAGTACTACATGCAGAAGGATAGGTTGAATTAGAAAAATCACCATTTTGCAATCATCAGAGGAATAATTGATTTGAGGCAAGGCTTATCATTGGGGAAGTAGATATTCACAGTCTCAAAGGATTAGCTCACAGATTGCATTTTTTAATTAGTACAGGGAAAAGGTAGTTTTTACAGATGTTCCTGACATGCAGTGGTTCCATTTCGATTTTCTAACGTTATGATGGTATGAAAGGGAGAATGGATTATGTAGAAAAGTAACAGTCACCACATTAACCAAGTGATCAAAATTACTATTGGGCTGGGCTGGGTGGCACACACTTATAATCATTCAGGAGGCTGAGGCAGGAGAATCACTTTGAGTTCAAGGTCAGCCTGAGCTACATAATGAGGGCCTGTCTCCAAACAAAACAAAAAAGTGAACATTGGTACTTTATCCAGGTGATGAAAGTGCCATCACTGCAATGGCAGTGTCCAAAGTGTTGAGCCCAAATCTGATCAGGGAAAACAGCCACATACCTTCAGATCGAGTACTCTGCAAAGTAACTGATCCATACTCTTCAAACAGATCAAAGTTGTAAGCGACAAAATCAATTAAATGAATGAATGGGTGGGTAAGAGGCTGGGGAACAAACTGAGTGCGGTGGTTCATGCCTGTCATTCCAGCCCTCTGGGAGGCTGAGGCAGGAGGATTGCAATTTTGAGCACGACCTGGGCAATTTAGTGACATAGCAACGCCCTGTCTCAAAATTAAAAAATAAAAAGGGCTGGGGATGCAGCTCAGGGCCAAGGTCCTGGGTTCAATCCCTGATATTACATAAAAGGAAAAAGTCCATAGGTTCGTGGCTGGGTGAGGTAATGGGCAAGGTCCTGGGTCTCATCTCCAGCACTAACAAATAAATAAATAAACAAACAAAAACCACTTTTGTTTGTAAATAAAGAAGGGAGCAGGGATTGAAGGGAGGGTAGGTGAAGGGGGAAAAAGAATCAAGATATATCATGTACAGGTAACGAATTATGATGAGCCTGGCATGGTAGCACATGCCTATAATCCCAGCACTCAGGAGGCTGGGGCAGTAGGATGGTTGCAAATTTGAGACCAGCCTGGGCTATAAAGTGAGTTCAAGTCCAGCCTGAGCTGCATAGTGAGATCCTGTCTCAAAAAGACAAAAAAAAAAAAAAATATGATGAATGTGATCATTACATATGCCTAAAGTGTAGCAATAAACTTAATTAATTAAAATAAAAAAGCACTTTCTGGCTAGGATATAGACCAGTGGTGGGATGCTTGCCTACTGCACGCAGAACCTGGGTTCAATTCCTAACACTGTCAAAAAAGAAAAAGAAAAGGTCTTTCCCACCATTAGATTACAGAGATTTTCTGTTTTTTGGAACCAGGAATCAAACTCAGGACCTTGTGCTTGCCAGGCAGGGGCTTGTGCTGCCGACCCTCTGCATTTTCTTCTATTCATTCTGTTTTGTGTTTCCTTTGTCTTTATTCCAGTCTTAGCCGACCTCCAGAGGGGACAGAACCCAACTCTTCACTGCTCATCAGCTCTGTGACCCCGAGCACGTTCCTTCCTCCTCTGTGCCTCAGTCTCCGCATTTGTAAGATGGGACTCAACAGTGGGACCCACCTGCTAAGGATGTCATGCTCCTGCTCCAATTAAAGGAGCTACTCCAGGCCCAGGGCCTCTGATAATATCAGATAATAAGCACTTAATGAATCCCAGTTGCTACGATTAACTGAGGGCACCAAGGGAAAGGCACGCAGTGTGTCATCATGGAGACAGGACAGAACTAACAAGCTGTGCTAGCCTCTGGCCGTGTGCCAGGCTGTGTGCTTTCATGTATTTTCCCATTGGATCATCACAGACTCCTGAGGCTGCGCTGATTACCTGCTATTCTATAGAGCGGGACACTGAGGCTCAGAGAAGGGAAGACACTGGCCTGAAGTTGCACAGCTAATCATGGGTGTGGGCTGCAGTCCAAGCCCAGGACAATCCAGAGACATCCCTGTTGGGCGGTGTCATTTTGTCATCACTGGGACATACCATCTGACACCCATAACATCAAGAAGGAGAGGTTGATTTTGGGTTTCAGTCCCTAGTGGGTCAGCTCTGAGGCAGACCCAGCTTGGTAGAGGGACTTGGCAAAGGGGCAGCAACTCACATCTTGGTGGCCAGGAAGCAGACAAAAGGGAGGACCTGGGGACAAGAATCAGCCTTCCAGCCTGGTGTGGTGGTACACGCCTATGATCTATGATCCCAGCATTCGGGAGGCTAAGGCAGGAGGATGGTTGCAAGTTCGAGACCAGCCTGGGCTACAGAGTGAGCTCAAGGCCAGCCTGAACTGCATAGCGAGACCCTGTCTCAAAAAACTGGAAAAAAAAAAAAAAGAATCAGCCTTCCAGGTCACAGCCTGGTGACCACCTACAGGCAGGCCCCACCTCCAATAGCATGGTCAGCTTGAGCTCAGCTGTGGATGGATCTGCTGCTGAGGACAACACCCTGACATTCGGTCACTTGTGAACACTCAGCCTCTGGACCTTCTGGATCTGCACTGTCACACACGGGCTATACTGTCCTTGTCCTGGGGCCCCCTAAGGTGTGGTAGAGGGGAAGGACAGTGCCAAGGGACCTCGCCATTGACTTGTGTTCTTCTTTTCTTTTTTCCTGTTTTTTTTCAGTTCTGGAGATGGAAGCTAGGGCCTTGTGCCCTCCACCCCGTCACCCTGACCCTGTCTTACTCGCTGTTTTTGTTTTAGTTTGTTTTCGCTGTATCAGGCACAGCTCTGAAGGGAGTTGGTGGAGGATGAAGAAAAGAGTCAAGATGCAGAAAGCTGAGGTCAGGTGGAGCCTGCTTTCTTGACTGGAGCAAAAGAGCGGCAAGCGGCCCAGGCCCAACCACTGCAGCATGTTTATTTACACACTAGGGAGGCTACTGTCAGTAGATAACGCCTCTGCCTAGCAGCTTGTTTGGTTGGCTTGCCCGGGGGCACCTCGAGTTCTCAGAGCTGGAACAACTTGGTCATGTGGCTCGCCTTGGGAGCTCTGTGCTCTCCCGGCTGGCCTTGGCTTTAGCCCGGGCCCCCCATGTGTGATTGATCTCCGCCTTCAGCTGCTCCCCAGTTTCTGAAACAAGGTCTCACTATGTATCCCTGGCTGCCCTTGAACTCATGGAGATCCTCCTGCCTCAGCCTCACTGGGATGACAGGGGTGAAACCCCCCACCTCTAGCTCCCGGCCGTCTTTGCCTGCTGGGTTTTAGGAAGTCATGGTAAAAGCTAGCAGAAATGAGGCTAGCATTTTCTATGGGGCTACAGGCAGCAGCCGAGAGAGAAATGGCGGTGGGTTTGCCAACACAGCTGAGCATGAGTTCCAGGCCCGAGTCCTTCCTGGCTGTTTCCACAAGGTTGCCCCACGCATCTCAGGGCCCCTCCAAATTGAGGGATCAACAACCTGAGCCTGCCCTTCACCGCATCTTCCCCAGCTCAAGGCTGTCTCACTTGCCTAGGCTCCTGAACTTGGGGTTCTCATGGACTTCCACTTTCTGCGCACCCCAACTCTAGTGGCTTTGAGACCAGGAAGCATGCTGGGATCAGAAGCCAGGAACACACTCCAGCCAGGTGAGTGCCCCGCCCCCAGCTACATCGAGCACATTCTGAACCAGGTATAGTGGCCCAGGCCTGGGCTCCTACTACCCGGGGAGACTGAGGCAGGAGGATCTCTGTGAGTTTAAGGCCAGCCTGGGGAACAGAGCAAGAGTGTCTCTCCTCAAGCCGAACCAAACCAACAACCAATTGCATTTTGAGTCCTTTCCTGCCCACCCCTGCAGGGAGTAGTGGACTGGCCGAGTCACCTCCACAGTGTGTTCTCCCCACAGCCGACAAGTGATGCCCATCGACACCTGCAGCCAGTCTCATCTCTCCTGTCTCCGAAGCCTCAGGTGACCATGTGCCCTCACAGAAGGGTCCCTGTGAACTCAAATATATCATCTAGGGTTTTCTGTTTGTTTTTTGAGATAGAGGTTCACTATGTAGTTGAGGGTGGCCTTGAACTCACTGTGTAGCCCAGGTGTTTGGCACCACTCCCAGCTTAAATTTCTGTTTTTTTTCTTTTTTTTATCTTTTTGAGACAGGGTCTTGCTATGCAGTTCAGGCTGGCCTTGAGCTCGCTTTGTAGCCCAGGCTAGTCTCCAACTTGCAACAATCCTCCTGTCTCAGCCTCCCGAGTGCCGGGATCATAGGTGTGCGCCACCACGCCCAGCTTTCTGTTGTTTTAAACCATTCAGTTTATGGCCATATGTTGTGGCAGCCACAGGAAACTGAAACCTCCAGGTCTTTTTCCTGGCACACAGTGAGCTTCATGAGGCTGCCCATAAATTGTCATGCTAATTTCTCCCTGGGTCCCCCAGCCTCGGCACTGAGCTGTCTATCGGGAACTGTGCAGCCACTCATCCACGAATCCTGAAGCAGGAAGAGGTCCCTTAGAAATAAAAGGGTAAGCATTCTTCTCTGTATCCTTTTATCACTTAATTAGTCATTCAACAAATGCTCCAAGGCTCAGTTGTGGGCTGGGTGTCACTCTGAGCACTTGTGATGCAAAACTTATTAGAATATGGTTGCTGACCTCGAGGGAATTTTGTTGCCCTGTGTCTTAGTTACTTTTCTCTGGTTGTTGAGACAAAATACCTGATGCCCAGAATTAAGGAAGGAAAGGTTTTCTTACTCACAGTTCGTGGAGGTTCCAGTCCATACTCAGCTGGCTGCAAGGCAGAGTGGCACATGGCGGAGGGCTACAGTTCGTGGTGGCAGAAGGCAGCAAAAGCAACAAGAGCAAACAGGAGGAGTGGCAGAGGGAAAAGCAAGCTTCTTTCTCTCCCTTATACTGTATACAAACTATCCGCCCTGGTGGGGTGCAGCACTCACAACCATAATCACAGCACTGGACCAGAGATCAATCATAAACTCTAGAAGCCCGCCCCATGACTGCGTGAGACTTTGGGGGGACATCCAGACACAAACCATAACATCCTGGAAGGGGAATTTGTGGATTGTTCCTGTGAGGTTGTCTCTCTTCCTTTGGGGCTGAAGGAGACAGGTATTTCAACGAGTAATCACAGAGTCTAAAAACTCTGTAGAAACCAGACTCCACACCCAGCAGGCAGCTTGGAATCAGCCAATCCTAAAGGTTCTCAGGTCTGCAGGGAGAGGAGGAGTGTGTGAACTTGAATGTCTGAGTTTTAGCATAAAACTGAGATGCTTATTGTTTACATTGTGCTGTTTTGAGATGGAAGTTTGGTACATGGGAATTTTAAATAAACCTGGGTCCAGCAGATCTTCCCTTACTTTCCTATTGAAAATTTTTACTTTAGGGCTGGAGGTACAGCTCAGTGGGGTAAGTGCTTGCCGCTAAGCACTAAGGCCCTGAGTTCGATCCCCGGTCCCGGGGGGGGGGGGGGGGAATAAAAAAGAAAATTTTTACTTTAGCATTATAGTAGCTGGCTGTGAGTCTCAGTACCTTTCCCTGAGGGATGTGGGAAGCAGTCTATGTGTTTACTAACTTGGTATGATGAAGGACAAGGAGTGTGCATATGTGCAAAAGTGGCAAAATGGGATTTGGACACACTCTTATGCGCCATGCAACAGTTTTTGCATATGTTTACCTGAGCATCACGGAGGGTTCAATAGACCCACACCACTCTAGGATTTGTTGGGGAAAAAAAAGTTTTCTTTTGATACTTTTGGTAAAAGTAGCCCAATTCAGTACAATGATATGTGAAAAACCAGATTTGCAAGTTTTGGAGCAGGTCAAAAGTAAATCATCAGATTACTCATGTCTGGGTGATGGAGATGATCCATCATGGTAAAATATGTGCCTCCATCACAGAAGAGCGTGGTGATGGTGGGCGGTGATGATGGTGAAGACTTTGATGTTGGCCATTTAAGGCAAAGTTCTTATGATGGTGAAAGGGGAGCAAGAATGACCTGATGCAGACACAGGGAATGCAGACCTCCCTGATTCAGATGAGGAAGAAAAACAGCAATGTGAGTATATATTTAACTAGCAGAAATGCTGTGAAATGGCCACACAGCCAAATGGAACAATCCAGTGTTAGAACTGTATCTGAAAATACAGTGGAGGTCTTGGCAAGGGTGAAATGTATTGGACTGAACGCCAGCACTGTCTGTCACATGGGAAATTGTAAACGACAAAATGTTGCAAGAAGCTGTGGAATACACAAAGGCTGAAATGCCTGTAAAACGTTCTGTATGTACCAATAATCATACTCAAATGTGTATTTATTATGACACCTCACTAGCTGAACTGAAAGCATTCATAGGTCTGCCGTACGCAGCACAGATTTCTTACAGTGATCACAGCAATGTACAAGACTTATAGAAAAGAGATGGGGTAAAACATGGCATAAACATATGCCCTTGGAGATGTGAAGACTTATTATGCTTTCGGTTTAGACACTTGTCCTGGGACTCAGCCATCAGGTCCTTATTCGTACAGTAATAAACCAAGTGATATTGCGAGCAGACTTGCTGCTCTCATCTCCAAAACTAATCGGAATGTGGCATTTGACCACTGGTTTACTGGTTTCCAGTTGATGAGAGAGCACAAGTTGACCAGGGCAGGAACTGTCCACAGGAACAAAGCGGCAATTCCAAATGAAATGTTGCAATTTCAAAACAAAGAAGTGTATAGTTCAATCTTTGAATTTCAGAAAGATATAACATTGGCCTTCTATATAGCACAGAAAAGGAAACTGGTCCTGCTGATGTCAGCATTTCACCATGATGGAAATTTCGACAGGGAAACCTTGACAAAACGGATGCCTGCAATGGAAACTTTCTAAACAAAACTGAAAGTGAAGTAACGTTGATGAGTGAGGCAGCCACTCTGATGTCACTTGCAACACAAAGCATTGGCCAGTGGTTGTGTTTTACTAAGTCCTAAATATATGTGGCTTAAACAGTTTGATAGTTTACAAAGAAGATAACAAGTGCAAAATATTTTCTTAGCGGATTGGAAGGGAGCTTATAGGAGAGCATTTACAGCAGAGGAAAAAAAAAATGTTTCTACCCAGGAACTACGCAAAAAAACTGTGGAGCTCCCTGGTGACCTGACAGGTGAACAGGCAGGGGCAGCATCACAAAGGCCTACTACAACAGGAAAACCAAAATTATGTCAACTGTGCCCTACTGGAAAGTACAGGAAAATAAGACACATGTGTTACCAGTGTAAGTGATACTTGTGTACGGAACAGGCAGTTGTCACGTGTGAAGAAGGCCTTGTGTGTGACAGCTGAAGCAAAGTTTATTTCTGTGGTAGACTTTTGTGTTTACACTGTATTTCACATAGGTTTTTGTTTTTGTTGTTTTTTTGAGACAGGGTCTCGCTATGCAGTTCAAGCTGGCCTTGAGCTCACTTTGTAGCCCAGGCTGGTCTTGAACTTGCAATGATCCTCCTGCCTCAGCCTCCCAGGTGCTGGGATTACAGGTGTGTGCTACCATGCCTGGTTCTCACATAGGTTTTGATCTTTGATGTTATCTCTTAAGTTTTATAAGCAAGTAAACAGCTGATATGAAAAGGTTGATGTCTATTCTAAGCACTCATAACATATTTAATATTTTATTTTATTGATAACTTATTTCCCTGCTAAATGTATATTGTACAATATACTAGGAAACTCCTGACAAAACAGGAAGAGAGGCAACAAGACTGCCACACAGGAAAGGAAAGGAAAGGAAAGCACACACTGCTGTCAGTGTAAGCAGATGTATGCATGGAACATGCAGTTGTCATGTATGAAGACTGCCTTGGGTGTGACAGTTGAAGCAAAGCTTATTTTTGTGGTAGGGTTCTATTGGTATTTTCCTTGTAGCTCATATAGGAATTTATTCCTTATGTTATCTTTTAGGTTGTGTAAGGAAGTACACAGTTGATGTGAAAACATTGGTATCTATTTTAAACACACAGTACATATTAAGAATTTAATAATTTATTTTATTGATATTTTATGTGCCTGTTAACCACCCACTGTATACTATAAATAATTTTTTTTTTTGTGGTACTGGGGATCGAACTCAGGACCCTGCGCTTGCTAGGCAGGCGCTTATTCCACTGAGCTATATCCCCAGCCCCCACTGTATACTATAATAAGAACCTGCTGACAAAAGAGCCAGACTAGCTGGGCGGGGTGGCGCACGCCTGTAATCCCAGCACTCAGGAGGCTGAGGCAGGAGGATCATTGGGAGCTCAAGACCAGCCTTGGCTGCAAAGTGAGCTCAAGGCCAGTCTGAACTGCATAGCGAGACCCTGTCTCAAAAAGACAAAACAAACAACAAAAAACGAACAAAAAAAAGCAAGCCAAAGAGCCAGACCACTGAAATGTCAAGCATGTCCTACAAAAAGCCCAAGGAAGTGAGAGACGTGCTGTCAGGGTGAGTGACGCGCACGTGGAATGTGCTGTCGTCACATGTGCAGACAGCCGCCGGTGTGATCACTGAAGTAAAGACTGCTTTTTTCATAGAGTGCTATTGGTGTTTTCATCGTAGTTCATACGGGAATTTATTTCTCATGTTCTTTTTTAGACTTGGTACACCAAAAACCAGCTGCTGTTGAAAATTTTGATGCTTTTGAAAATAAACAATGAAGGTTAAAAACTCAGTATTTTATTTTTGTGATTTTTTTTCCTGTGAAGTACTCATTGTTTAATAAAACTCAAAATTAAAATTAATAATTCATCAATAGAAATATTCTAAAGAATAAACCTGGGCCTAACAGGTCCACGTTTATGTCCCTTGATGACAAAGTTAGTCTTACACTCTGAGGCCTAGGGCACTGACCACACATCCTAGGGATTTGAAGTTATGCAATAAAACAACAAAAGCAGCAGTGGTGCTGCACACCTGTCACCCCAGCATTCTGGAAGACTGAGGCAGGAGTATCACAAGTCTGAGCCTTGCTGGGACAACTTAGGGACTTAGCAAGACTCTGTCTCAACATAAAAAGTAAAAAAGCTGGGGAGGTAGCACCGCGTAAAGGCCCTGTGTCTCATCCCCGATAGCCTCCCCTGACACAAAAGACATAGATATTCCTCCTCCTGCCCCTGCCACAAAGAAAAACTAAACAAAACCCCAAATCTGGCTGGGCATGGTGGCACACATCTGTAATCTTGGTACTCAGGAGGCTGAGCCAGGAGGATCATGGTTCAAGGTCAGCTGAACTACATATGGAAACATTAATAAAAAAAAAGCCTAAATCCTTGCCAGCTGCCACTTAGAAGAAAGTCAAGGTGCAGCCACCAGCCCTGCATCATTTATCTGGTCACCTCTGTCATCCTTTCCTGCCTCCTTCTCCTTGTTACCACACCACAGCCCACTGGTCTCCTGGCTGCTCTTGCCCCAGGACCTTTGCACATGCTCTTCCCTCTGCCTGCACTCTTTCCAAAGTACTCACTTAGCTCTTCCACATCCTTCATCTCTGTTTTAAATGCCACCTTTTTGGCAACACATTCTCTGCGTTATTTAAAAATGTACCCAACACTCTCCACCCACTGGTTTCCTATTTCTCCATTACTTTCAGCACACTGCCTTGCATAGTGAATGTTCTATTTATTCTTATTTTTCTCCCTCCAGTTGATGACCATCAGTTCTACAAGGACAAAAATTTCTCCCTCCTGCCCTTCCTTCCTTCTCTGCAGTACCAGGATGGAATCCAAGGTCTTGTGCAAAGCTAGGCAAGTGCTTGACCACTGAGCTACACTCCCAGCCCAGGGACAAAAATTTTTGCCAGTTTTGTTCATTGCTGTGAACAGGCATTAAGAACAGGGCTAACACAGAAGGGTGACTCCATAAATGTCCACTCACAGCCAGGCGTGGTGGCGCATACTTGTCATCCCAGCACTTGCGAGCCGGAGGCAGGATGGTCATTGTGAGTTCAAGGGCAGCCTGGGCTACCGTGCCCAGCAGATAGTAATTTATTTAAAGGCAAGTTTTCTGCTAAACTTTTTAGAAATATGTATTACTTATCTTTTAGTGCTGGCACTCAAACTCAAGGCCTTGTGGTTGCTAAGCACATGCCCAACCACTGAGCTATATGTCTCCAGCTATAGCAAGTTTTTGTTTCTGCCTTTTTTTTTTGAGACAGGGTCTTGCTATGTAGTTTAGGCTGGCCTTGAATACACAGCAATTCTCCTGCCTCAGTCCCCTGAGTGCTAGGATTACAGGCATGGGTCACCATGTCCAGCTCCCCAAGGTTTCTTAATCACTATGCTTTTCAATTGCCCTGACCCATTACCACACCAGTTGTAATACCTCTAGAGATTTTCCCCATCTTTCAAAGTCTCAGGACACCGAAACTCAGGAAGTTACTTGCCCAAGCACATAGTGGAGGAGCCAGGCTTGATCCAGGGCTTCCCTGCCCTAGACTCCCGTTCTGTTGCTCGTCTCGATGGGCTGGTGTGCAGGCGCGGCTCTGGAGGACTGAGCAGAGTAGGAAATGCTTGCTCCAGCGGAGTGAGGCTGAGGTTGCCCTGTGCCTCCAGGGCTGTCCTGCGGGTTTGGTTCGGGGTACTCAGTAAAGAGCAGGGAACACAGTCTGCAGGCTGACCTGTGTTCTGGTCACAAGCAGGGCCCGGGACACCTTCATGTGATGGTGTGATGATAACGACGACCAAGCCA
Source organism: Dinomys branickii (assembly GCA_004027595.1). Lineage (NCBI taxonomy): Eukaryota > Metazoa > Chordata > Mammalia > Rodentia > Dinomyidae > Dinomys > Dinomys branickii. The sequence continues at coordinate 128,659 of PVLD010004052.1, forward strand.
CACACACGGCTTGTTTCATGGCAGTACTGCCCCACTGTGTGTGTGAGTGGTGTGTGTATGTGTGATCTGTGTATTGGACATCTTCACACATCTAGAAGATGGGTACTATTCTTATGTCTTATTTATGGCTGAGGAAATGGAGGCAGAGAAGCTAGATCACTAGTAGATAGTGGTCAAGCTGGGACTCAAATCCAGAAGCAGAAATGAATAGAGAGGACAAAGAGGTCACTGGTTGGGTATGGTGGTGTATGCCTGTCATCCCAACCCCCTGCGAAACTGAGGCAAGAACATTGCAATTTGGAACCTAACCTGGGCAACTTAGTAACTTACGGAGACCCTGTCTCAAAAACTGAAATAAGGCCAGTTGTGGTGGTGCACACCTGTAATCCCAGTACAAAGGAGGCTGAGGCAGGAAGATTGCCATAAAAAACCAAAAACCAAAACAAACAAAAAACCTAAGCTGAAATAAAGGGCTGGGGATGAGTCCTGAACCACAACAAAACAAAAACACCTGGCTGCTCTCACTCACCTGGGTAGGACTGGAAGCCATCAGCATGTGTGGGGTTAAGTACTTGGGCGGCACCATCATACAGAAAGGAAAATGTACTCTGAGGAGCAGCTTAGTGGGAGTCAGAAGAATCCAGGAACGTTTGTTGGGGTGGAAACGAATGCCTGGGTGTGAGTATTTCAGCTTCGGGAAAAATGGTCCTTGGGAGCCTGGGGGGGGGGGAAGGAGAGAGACTTGAGACTTTCCCCACAGGCTGTGTGTGTGTGTGGGGGGGGGTCCTAGGAATGTGACCCAGGGTCTCAAGAAGTGCTGCACCACTGTTATCACTAAGCTACACCCCAGCTATTTACTTTGCTGAAACAGGCCCTTGCTGAGTCACTTACTAAATTGCCCATGCTGGACTGGAACTTGCAGTTCTTCTGCCTCAGCCTGCTCAGCAGCTGAGAATAAGGCCTGCACCATCATGTGCTGTACACGGAGCATCACCCCAGTCCTCCTGCAAAGATGCTCCTGAGTTGCATCCTATTCTGCTGTGTACTCTGGGGCTCCGGTGCTTCTGCTCAGGGTTCCTCAGCAGGAAATTCTCAGGAGCCCCTGCTGCGGCATGAGTGAGGTGGCCCTGAGGTGTCACTGAGCCCACCAACAGTTCTGCCTGAAGAGGTCACCAGCTGAGTCAGGCATGCCTTTCCCCAAGTTCGCTTTCTGCTCCCACGTCCCAGGGCTTACCTGGCCGGGTGGCATCTCCTGCTTGGGGAGGTGATCCCTGCGTCACTCTTACTAGAAGCCACTAGATGTAGCTAGTGTTATCTGCACTGACAGATAACACTAGCTACATGCATGTGTAGCCAGAGTGCAGTGTTTGTGGCTGGAGCAATTACAGAACTATTTCAGCTTTATCGACTCTTTTAAAAAGATAAGCCAGTCATGGTGGCACATGCTGCATGTCTCAGCACTTGGGAGGCTGAGGAAGATAGGATCACTATGAATTCAAGGCCAGGCTGGGTGACATTGATTGTGAGAATGTGTGTCAAAATAAAAAAGGCAAAAATAAATGATACAGAACATTCCTATAGCTGGGCATGGTGGTACATGCCTGAAATCCCAGTAAAGCGGAGGCAGGAGCATCTCCATGAATTGGAGGTGAGCCTGCACTAATGTGAGTTCAAGCCCAGCCTGAACTGTATAGAGACCCTGTCTCAAAAAAAACAAGCAAAAGAACATTCCCATCACAGCAAGGTTCTCTTGGGGTGGTGCTGCCTCTGGACTTCCAGGGATTGAGCACAAAGGAAAAGCAACTCTCAGGTTGGCTTTCTATACAGTTAAATTCTTCTTTTAAAACATTCTTCTCTGTTGGCCCCTAGCTCCCTTCTAGCCTCGCTGCAGCTGTTTTGCAGCCGTTTTCAGTATCCAAACAACTGCAAGCCGCTGTTCCCAGGATGGTGATCCGTGTGTATATTGCATCTTCATCTGGCTCTACGGCGATTAAGAAGAAACAGCAAGATGTACTTGGTTTCTTAGAAGCCAACAAAATAAGATTTGAAGAAAAAGATATTGCAGCCAATGAAGAGAATCGGAAGTGGATGAGAAAAAACGTACCTGAGAACAGCCGGCCAGCCACAGGGTATCCCTTGCCCCCTCAGATTTTCAATGAAAGCCAGTACCGTCTTGGGGACTATGATGCCTTCTTTGAAGCCCGAGAAAATAATGCAGTGTATGCCTTTTTAGGCTTGAAGGCACCACCTGGTTCAAAGGAAGCAGAAGCCCAGGCAAAGCAGGAAGCATGAACCTTAAGCACTCTGCCTTAAGCATCTTAAAAAATGAGTCCCTATTGCTTTTATAAAATAATTTTTTCAAATAGCAAAATTATCTTGGTTTCAAAAGAAATTGTTTATTTTATAAGTTTTTCAAATAGCAAAATTACCTTGATTTCAAAAGAAATTGCTTAAAGTTAGAATAATTAAGTGGTGTTTTCAGGCACAATGAAATGAATACAAAATTAAAATGAGTGTTATGTTCAGGATAATAGATTATGATAAAATTTTAAATAAATATGGGATAGTATTATGTGCCAATAATACTATTTTTTATACTTTAATGATTTTTACAAAGAGAACACCCTTTCTGATACTGTTGCAACTTAAGTCTATCTGCAGCTCACCAGTGAGAAATTGAGAGAGTCTGTCTCTTGTTCCCAAATTGCTTCATTAGTTTTGGTGAATAAGAATGTGTATGTTTTTGAAGTGCAGTTGTGATCAAAAAGTACTTGCAGGTAATGGTTCTGATGTGTGAAACATTGTAATTTTATGTGGTAATGATAACATTCCCATTCTCTTGTAGAAAAAACTTCTATATACTGATCCACAATCTTTCAAGGATTCTAAGTGTAGACTTTCATGCCACATTAAGTGATCAGCTCACATGACCCGTCCCCATAGAAACAGTAGATGCATTCAATTGACAGGTTCCTTATTTAACTGCTTTTTCGTGATGAAGTCATGATTTTGAGTTGCTTACTTTAGTGAAATAT